>NQII01000252.1:518147-530464 GCA_002778355.1 Clitarchus hookeri
AAAAAAACCCCCCACCTGGTCTGTGCACACGTACGTGAATTATGAAGTCACTTGAAAACATTTGGAAAACGGGTTACATTATTTGGCTTTCAGTGGTGCAGTGAAGCCAAATAATTAATTAAGTATTTGCTTTCCAATGTGTATACACTAGGCGTACATGGTTTTTTTTTATATAATTTTCAGATGATAATACATTCCATAGTATTTGCATGGTCACGTGTCAAAATCACGGTTTTACTAATTTTGGAAATCATCGATGATAAAATTAACACTCTTGCGAACATTAAAATGTTTACAGTGAAAAGGGACATCTGCTGCCTTATAATATAGACCTGTGAAATTCGTGCAATTGTTTGAATGCAAAAATTTTACTTCAAAAACGTGTACGTCTCCACGAAGTTTGTATTTGAACCACGTTTGACACGTTCCGGATGACACTTAATCAGTTAATAAACACTTCACGGTGTCGTGAACGAATAGTCGGCGGTACCGTCGGAAGGAATGTATTTTCCTCCTCGTGACAGCAGTTGGTGAAAAATATAATGTCGACTGGGAGCATATACAGAAATTGGAAGTCCAGGTTTGTGCCAAATAGTAACGTGAAATTCTACATATCTCTTGCGATTGGTAGTGTTTGTGTAGAGTGTGGCTAACAGAAAAATAATAACATTCTAGTAGAAGGCAATCCTGAATTACAGTATTTCACACATTTCTGTGAGCATTATGGTCCATGGCTCAAAGTTGGCATATATGTTAGTTGCATGCGTGACTTCGTTCTATCCTCACTTAGTACGCTGGTAATGACTTGTTCTCGCCAACAGTGGTGTGTATACCCGGTTGGCGGCTAGTAAAACACTTTTGAAATCAGTTTTTAAAATGTATTCTCTTTCCGTTTGTAGCTGCATACAATTTAACGTAGAAGTGAGTGAAGAGTGAGGAGATTTGGGCGGCTATTAACGAGGTCTTGAGAGTCGACAAGGGTGAAGCGAGGTGAGTATGGACAGCGCCGGAATGCAAGGGCTGGGAAACGGGAGATCCCCGACAAAACCCGCAGGCCAGCGGCATCGTCCGGCACGATTCCCACATGTGAAAGTTCGGGAGCGACCCGGTTCACCTAGGTGGGATGCGAGTAGTCTAACCACTACACTATCTCCGCGGCCCCTTTAACGTGAAGCTTGCCTAGTGTGCGGCAGGGTTTTATTGGACAAAAGCAAAACTATTATTTATTTTTAATAAATTAACTAAAAAAAATGGTTGCCTGTAAAGTCGGTTTTACGGGCGAAGATTTTACGTGACAACGTAGTGCTGCGCGCGCGGCAGACCGATCATAGTNTCGGGAGCGACCCGGTTCACCTAGGTGGGATGCGAGTAGTCTAACCACTACACTATCTCCGCGGCCCCTTTAACGTGAAGCTTGCCTAGTGTGCGGCAGGGTTTTATTGGACAAAAGCAAAACTATTATTTATTTTTAATAAATTAACTAAAAAAAATGGTTGCCTGTAAAGTCGGTTTTACGGGCGAAGATTTTACGTGACAACGTAGTGCTGCGCGCGCGGCAGACCGATCATAGTTGAGTGGGAGAGAGACGCAAGGCATTCGGCGGGCCTCTCTCTCGTTCGGTGACTCATCGTAACGTTACCGAGCGTTACACTTTTTCATAAGTGACTCCCAGCCGCAACCTAATTTAAGACGTTGTCACGTCAAAAACTATTACATTAGAAATTGCCTTGTTTTATAGATACTTAATTATCTGTACATAGTCTGATTAAGTCTAGGAAAAAAAAGTGTCCACTTTTTACCTTCCAAATGGGTAAAAATTGGACAAGAAAGGGATAAATAATGTATATCTTGTAACTCATAAACTGTCGTCGTCACACACTTGGGAGGGCAAAAATTNGGGTAAAAATTGGACAAGAAAGGGATAAATAATGTATATCTTGTAACTCATAAACTGTCGTCGTCACACACTTGGGAGGGCAAAAATTTAACAGAGCAGACCATTTTCTGTACAGTGCACCCGCTTCGTCCTACGACAGTTCGCGTTACCATGGTTATAGAGGTGTCAAGGCCTCCTGGNCCTCGTCTCACAAGGGAAGGAAACTACAGCAGAGGATAAGCAAAAGACGCGTTGCTATTTGTCAATAAAAAAAAACCCCACCTGGTCTGTGCACACGTACGTGAATTATGAAGTCACTTGAAAACATTTGGAAAACGGGTTACATTATTTGGCTTTCAGTGGTGCAGTGAAGCCAAATAATTAATTAAGTATTTGCTTTCCAATGTGTATACACTAGGCGTACATGGATTTTTTTAATATAATTTTCAGATGATAATACATTCCATAGTATTTGCATGGTCACGTGTCAAAATCACGGTTTTACTAATTTTGGAAATCATCGATGATAAAATTAACACTCTTGCGAACATTAAAATGTTTACAGTGAAAAGTGACACGTACTGCCTTATAATATAGACCTGTGAAATTCGTGCAATTGTTTGAATGCGAAAATTTTACTTAAAAAACGTGTACGTCTCCATGAAGTTTGTATTTGAACCACGTTTGACACGCTCTGGATGACAATCAGTTAATAAACACTTCACGGTGTCGTGAACGAACAGTTGGCGGTACTGTCAGAAGGAATGTATTTTCCTCCTCGTGACAGCAGTTGGTGAAAAATATAATGTCGACTGGGAGCATATACAGAAATTTGAAGTCCAGGTTTGTGCCAAATAGTAACGTGAAATTCTACATATCTCTTGCGATTGGTAGTGTTTGTGTAGAGTGTGGCTAACAGAAAAATAATAACATTCTAGCAGAAGGCAATCCTGAATTACAGTATTTCACACATTTCTGTGAGCATTATGGTCCATGGCTCAAAGTTGGCATATATGTTAGTTGCATGCGTGACTTCGTTCTATCCCCACTTAGTACGCTGGTAATGACTTGTTCTCGCCGACAGTGGTGTGTATACCTGGTTGACGGCTAGTAAAACACTTTTGAAATCAGTTTTTAAAATGTATTCTCTTTCCGTTTGTAGCTGCATACAATTTAACGTAGAAGTGAGTGAAGAGTGAGGAGATTTGGGCGGCTATTAACGAGGTCTTGAGAGTCGACAAGGGTGAAGCGAGGTGAGTATGGACAGCGCCGGAATGCAAGGGCTGGGAAACGGGAGATCCCCGACAAAACCCGCAGGCCAGCGGCATCGTCCGGCACGATTCCCACATGTGAAAGTCCGGGAGCGACCCGGTTCACCTAGGTGGGATGCGAGTAGTCTAACCACTACACCGCCGCGGCCCCTTTAACGTGAAGCTTGCCTAGTGTGCGGCAGGGTTTTATTGGACAAAAGCAAAACTATTATTTATTTTTAATAAATTAACTAAAAAAACTATCACATTAGAAATTGCCTTGTTTTATAGATACTTAATTATCTGTACATAGTCTGATTAAGTCTAGGAAAAAAAAGTGTCCACTTTTTACCTTCCAAATGGGTAAAAATTGGACAAGAAAGGGATAAATAATGTATATCTTGTAACTCATAAACTGTCGTCGCCACACACTTGGGAGGGCAAAAATTGAACAGAGCAGACCCTTTTCTGTACAGTGCACCCGCTTCGTCCTACGACAGTTCGCGTTACCATGGTTATAGAGGTGTCAAGGCCTCCTGGTGGTAGTCCTACGCTGCCAATCACATCCAAGCATAAATAAGTTGCAGTATTACCGCTGATGTTGCTGTTTACCAACTTTCGCCTCTAGTCGATAATTCTTTAGGGTGCAACTTTTTTTTATGGCAACGAGTGTACTAAATATATTTGCGACAATGTTAATTTTTTCATGTAACTATTGAAGTATACACAACGCGCAGAAATAAAAATAATTAGTATAGCTTCAAACGTGTTCACTTAACCGCCAACCACCATTACGTGCCCTCGATGTTATCAGCAAATCACATGTTGTTGTTAGGGCCATGTTGACGTGTAAAATGCACAAGGTCTTACTGAGCATAGCACTATTATGTTGCAGCTGTGCGCTACCCTTGGGACAACTGGCGCATGCGCTTTCGACAACATCATGGAGCTGGGACCCATATGTGAGTACGAGGCTTCTGATTCTAGCGGGAAACAAGGCAAAAACATCAGAATACTTGTGCTGCGGAGAGGCTGACGCTAAGTTTAGTCGACTGCCTTTCGCGAGACACACACCTATTGTCCGTGGTCAGCTGGAAGAACGGGTGAGGTGAGACGAGGTGTGAGCTGAGAGTCAACGGAATNTCTGATTCTAGCGGGAAACAAGGCAAAAACATCAGAATACTTGTGCTGCGGAGAGGCTGACGCTAAGTTTAGTCGGCTGCCTTTCGCGAGACACACACACCTATTGTCCGTGGTCAGCTGGAAGAACGGGTGAGGTGAGACGAGGTGTGAGCTGAGAGTCAACGGAATTCAGCGGTTGGAGTAAAATTGAATGCACCGAGAAATCCTTTCGGCCATCGGCAACTTGCATCACGTTACCCCACATGAGATAATGCAACTGAAATCGAGTTTGAATTCTTGTGAGTAGCTATGCAAAGCCGAATCGGTGGCACAGGGTTCAGGGATAGGATCCAGGATCCGTCCGCCACTTTGGTAGGTGCAGCCAGAGGTAATGTTGGTCAGTGCCGTCCGCCATATTGGTAGGCGTCACAACCGTGTTGGATGTTCTTCCTCCCATCATCCCTAAACATTATTTCAATAAAAATATTTTAATAAAAAAATTATCTCAATAAAAAATTAATACCCAGCACAACCCATCCGCTCACCACCACCCATACCCTCAATGACACACCCCTCCCCAAACCTAACCCCTTCAACAACCCAGTGACCCTTGACCCCTGACCTTGAAATTTGACCTTGATATTTGACCTTGACCCATGGCCTTGATATTTGACCTTGACCCATGGCCTTGATTTTGATATTGACACATGAAATTGACCCATGGCCTTGACCCATCACTTTGACCCATCACCTTGACCCATCACCTTGACCCATCACCTTGACCCATCACCTTGACCCATCACCTTTATCCATCACCTTGATCCATCAGATTGATCCATGACATTGACCTTGACCTCTGGCATTGATCCATACCATTGACCTTTGACCTTGACATATGACCCTGATTCACGACTTTGACATTGGCCCTGTAACCTTAAAATTAAAAATTGTGAAAAAAAATCTTCAAAATCGAAGAACACATGTTACCCCACCTCATAACCCTAACCAACACACCCATCTCTTCTCTCCCCAAATTAATCATTGGGCTGGCATAATATAAATTACCGCTCCACCCATATCAATCAATAGCATGTGCCTACTGCCCACTAAATTACACCTTAAACGCATATTTAATTTTTAGTATTAGACACTAGAATGTGTTTGTAACTCATCAAACAGCAGAGATAATTTACTGTTGACAAGAGTGCTATCGACCTGTACCGAATGGTGACGAGGTCATGTAAATTGTAATACTTAATTTATTTATTTATTTTTAAATGTAATAATTTTTATTAAAAATAATTTGTTATTTAAAGTGGTATTTTTAAATAAACGAAACACAACATTTTTTTTAAACTAAATTTTATTCAGTAATGTACAACACGAGGAAACATACACACATTGAAATTGTATCTCGTACACTTTGTTTTGTGTATTGCAAGGCACTGTTCCCCAGTGATTCCTGATTTCCGTGGGTAATCGGTATAATGCTTTAAACACTGTTTGCCGTNATTGCAAGGCACTGTTCCCCAGTGATTCCTGATTTCCGTGGGTAATCGGTATAATGCTTTAAACACTGTTTGCCGACATGAACTTTGTACCTATGCGAGGTAATCTGCGAGTTAACCAGTCTTTAAAAGTTTCTCATGTAACAATTATGCGAAATATTCGTAGTTTCATCCTTCACCATCAGAAGATCGGCATTTTCGAGGTTCTCGTTCTCAGTCGCACGTGTTGGTGCCACTTTTTCCCTGGCATTCAGCGAATACACATTTACAGACACACCAGGGTTGTTGTTCTCAAATACACTTATTTGATGTAGAGGAGTCGAAAAATCCAGCCCGCTAAAATCAAATTTTCCATCCACCTCAGCATACCTCTTGTCCACACGCTGCGAATGCGATGACTTAACAAATCCAGCCAACACTGACCACTTGAATCAATGGGTGTCATAGTTGTGGGGATTCATTACGGCATGTTTGTGTTTGATAAAGTCGGGAAGGTCAACATACCTCGATAACTGTGAAGGTTTATTCTCTATGTCACATACGGGAAGCCCCTTGCACATATACATATGCACCCTTAGACCATCTATCCGTGAAATCGACACCATACACTTCNACATACGGGAAGCCCCTTGCACATATACATATGCACCCTTAGACCATCTATCCGTGAAATCGACACCATACACTTCGAACACGCGTGCTTTATTTGGGCGAGGCTCTTTGTACATCGATGCTTCTCATGTCGTCGTGCATTGCTGCTACAAGCGAAGGTCTTTTCACAAAGGCGACACCTGTAATGTCGGAATGGTTCAGGAGAGGTCGTTGGCCATACTGTTGTTTCTGGAAGAGATGTCTATGGTCCAATTGGCGATGCAGTTGCCTCAGTTGAAGAAATAGACGACACTTCTGCAGTCCCCGTGTCAAACATTCCCGAAGACCCTGTAAATTCCGGTTGACACATAGGGACTNAATAGACGACACTTCTGCAGTCCCCGTGTCAAACATTCCCGAAGACCCTGTAAATTCCGGTTGACACATAGGGACTCTAGTAATACCATTGTGGAGACCCTGTAAATTCCGGTTGACACATAGGGACTCTTGTAATACCATTGTGGATCAGGTACAAGAGGGGAGGAGGCGCAGAGAGTCGGAGGGACCTCAGCCGCAGATGCAGATGGTATGACTGAAGAATAAGAAGTCGATAGCACTGCTGGTACCACTCCCGAAGAAGACGATGGTGGCATTGGTACCATGCCCACAGCTGTCGGAAATTGTGCTACTGTAGGCAGCCCATCCGAAGAAGTCGATGGCACTGCTGGTATCACAAACGAAGAAGTCCATGGCATGGCCGTAGATCCCATTAGCTCTGGAATGTCCGAAGACATCACGGATGCTTAATTTGTCGTCCACCGTAAAGGTTGGATGAGACGATCCTTGCATCCGCACTTTTGTCGACGAAAAGAGATAACGTTAAAAAATTCATCGGTTTATGTTTTGATGTATATCCACCAGATTCATGGAATTTTCAGGCCGGTTGAACTGGTGGATCAATCTGTTAAACCGGGCTCAACCGTCAACCTAAACAGTAATTTTCGAACGTGTGGTGTACATTCGCTGAACGCGTCCCTAGATATGTACGAGAAGTGGCTGTGGTGTTTGCGATTGCAGGCGAGCAGCAGAAGCTGTGGCTGCACATCGACGCGGCTTACGCCGGCACTGCGTTCATCTGCCCCGAGTTCCGGCACTGGCTGAACGGCGTGCAGTTCGCGCAGTCCATCGCCTTCAACCCCTCCAAGTGGATGCTCGTGCACTTCGACTGCACCGCCATGTGGTACGTGCTGGCAGCCTGCCCTCTCCTTCGCATTTAGCACCCGGCGCTGACCAAAGTTCTGGTACGTTCTTACTGTCAAGTTGGCAGCCTTGGCTTCCGTGCTGGTGCAGCGTCGTGGTGGCTGCACTTTAGTCTATTCGCGGTGTCTTCACACTCTTTCAATCAAACCTTCGAAAAATCACCCCAAGTATGAAGGGATTGGTTGTTTCCTAAATATTTCATTACAAAAGAATCTTTTTTGTTACATTGAGCTTTTAATTATATTTTATCTGTAAATTATATTTCATTTATAATTAATGTGAACAAAACAGAGAAAAAATAGACCTGGTTCGATATAGTTCTCATGCAAAAATAATATTAAACTGAATGCGCACAAAATTCGATGCGTTATCCATTTGGTGTAATTTTCTAGTTTCTATTTGTTTGCATGAGGCGGGAGAATAGCCTGCAAGCAGAACTTTAGCAGGGCTTAAGAAAAATAGGAAGTAACCATTGATAGACTGTAATAGACGTTTCCAGCGCTGAACTGTGAAGGCCAGTCGTAAGTCGCTAAAATAGTACGCATCCCGTAACCCTCTAAAACTGGACTTCTCATTGTAAAAAAAAAAAAAAAAANAGTAAAATACATACAAGTGATTTACAAGAAACCCGTTTGGGATATCAATTAAAAGTTTTGTGTTAATTTCTCAACGGCATATGTTGATGTTGCATGCTCTTAGATGGCTTTCATTTTACTTGACACCAATAAAAAAAAGGTGTTGGTTCTTATTTTTGTTCCTTAAGGGGAGTGACGATTGAAGTAAGAATTGCAGTATAATCCGAACGAACATAAAGTAAAATATATTACGCTTATTTTCGTTGACAAAAAAAAAAATGGTTGCCTGTAAAGTCGGTTTTACGGGCGAAGATTTTACGTGACAACGTAGTGCTGCGCGCNTTAAAGTAAAATATATTACGCTTATTTTCGTTGGCAAAAAACAAAATCACTTGTCGTTACGTTATCCTCACAAGTAGTTATTTGGTCTTTACCTGTGTAATCTGCAACAACTGTTTGCCACGCAATCAACATAATGTATAAATCAATGCAGTCCTCAGGTACATAATAGAATATCATTCTCAAGTCCTTAATTTTTTGTTTTGGTGGACTTTCTTCGAGATGGATATATATGAATGGTTGGTAAAATTACAATGGATTTATTTTTCGGCACAAACATATAAGAAACCATATCACCTAACTATTCACTGGCTTTCACAATACCTTTCTTCTCCAAGAGTTTTCAAAGTACATAATTGTGTTTGGAGAAAGTGGAGGCTTATTTTGCCCCACGATCATGTTGCCGGGTTTTCAGTGACGTTATAATTATTTTGTAGTACATTGGCTACCAACTTTTAACATCTAGTATTAGTAGGTTTTATTAAACAAAGTGACAGTGTTGGATGACATAGTGTAGTGTTAAAAGGTGTCCAAGTCCACAACTTCTGTCCATTGTTACAAAGAATCAGGATACTTGCTACGCCTTTACACAGTGTTCTAGCGGTGATATAAAGGCCATTTTAACATTAAAATGTAGCTCAACCCTTATGGTGTATGATACCACAATGNACCGAGCGTTACACTTTTTCATAAGTGACTCCCAGCCCAACCTAATTTAAGACGTTGTCACGTCAAAAATACAATCACTTGTCGTTAAGTTATCCTCACAAGTAGTTATTTGGTCTTTGCCTGTGTCATCTGCAACAACTGTTTGCCACGCAATCAACATAATGTATAAATCAATGCAGTCCTCAGGTACATAATAGCATATCATTTTCAAGTCCTTAAATTTTTTGTTTTGGTGGGCACTCTTCGAGATGGATATACACGAATGGTTGATAAAATTACAATGGATTTCTTTTTCGGCACAAGCATATAAGAAACCAGATCACCTAACTATTCACTGGCTTTCACAATACTTTTCTTCTCCAAGAGTTCTCAAAGTACATAATTGTGTTTGGAGAAAATGGAGACTTATTTCGCCCCACGATCATGTTTCCGGGTTTTCAGTGACGTTATAATTATTTTGTAGTACATTGGCTACCAACTTTTAACATCTAGTATTAGTAGGTTTTATTAAACAAAGTGACAGTGTTGGATGACAGTGTAGTGTTAAAAGGTATCCAAGTCCACAACTTGTGTCCCTTGTTACAAAGAATCAGGATACTTGCTACGCCTTTACACAGTGTTCTAGCGGTGATATAAAGGCCCTTTTAACATTAAAATGTAGCTCAACCCTTATGGTGTATGATACCACAATTAACTTAAAATGGCCAGTTGTGTCACTCAGGACTTTTTTACAATAAGCAGTTCAATTACTCTTGGAATTTTCGGGCCATTATTCGTGGACCCTATGCACTTACCATTGAAAGTTTTACTGACGAGAACGAAAACCGGTAATAAATAGGTTTTATTGAAAGTTTTAAATAAAATTAAAAATATATTATATTGATGAGATCAAGAGTTTGTAAAGGATCTTATATGGTAGGCCTCAGTGGCTCATGTCTGTAATTGGCTCTCCAGTTAGCAAATGAGAAATGAGAGTGAGTGGGTGAAGAGATTTGGTCAGTTCTCAACATCGGAGTTTTGAGAACCGATGAGGGTGACGCGAGCTGAGTATGGAACAGCGCCAGAATGAAAGGGCGGGGGAAACTGGAGATCCCCGAAAAAAACCCGCCGGCCAGCGGCATCATCCGGCAGGATTCCCACTTGCAAAAATCCGGAGTGAACCGGCCGGGGATTGAACCCGGTTCGTCTTAGTGGGAAGCAAGCAGTCTAACCGCTCAGCCACCTTGGCCCCGAGAAATGAGAGTAGAGGACCCTAAAGATCGGTTCTTGTGGCAACCTGTCACTGACCTTTTAGTAAATCAGAAGAGGTATACACAGAAGGCTATGGATGACTGAACCTGTACGACTGAAAATTAGCTTTGAACCATTTGATAGTCACAGACTGTGCACGCAAGTTAGCAAGACTCCTCCAGCAAGACTTGTTGTGTTGCAGGGTGAAGGACAGCAGTGCTTTGCACAGGACCTTCAACGTGGAACCTCTGTACCTGCAGCACGAGNTAGTGTAGTGTTAAAAGGTGTCCAAGTCCACAACTTCTGTCCATTGTTACAAAGAATCAGGATACTTGCTACGCCTTTACACAGTGTTCTAGCGGTGATATAAAGGCCATTTTAACATTAAAATGTAGCTCAACCCTTATGGTGTATGATACCACAATGAACTTAAAATAACCAGTTGTGTCGCTCAGGACTCTTTTTACAATAAGCAGTTCAATTGCTCTTGGAATTTTCGGGCCATTATGCTTAGACCCTATGAACTTACCATTGAAAATTTTACTGACTAGAACGAAATGAAATGAAAACCGGGAATTAATAGGTTTGATTGAAAGTTTTAAATAAAATTAAAAATATATTACATTGATATGTTGATGAGATCAAGAGTTTGTAAAGGATCTTATATGGTAGGCCCCAGTGGATTATGTCTGTAATTGGCTGTCCAATTAGCAAATGAGAAATGAGAGTGAGTGGGTGAAGAGATTTGGTCGGTTCTCAACATCGGAGTTTTGAGAACCGATGAGGGTGGCGTGAGCTGAGTATGGAACAGCGCCAGAATGAAAGGGCGGGGGAAACTGGAGATCCCCGAGAAAACTCGCTGACCAGCGGCATCATCCGGCAGGATTCCCACTTGCAAAAATCCGGAGTGAACCGGCCGGGGATCGAACCCAGTTCGTCTTAGTGGGAGGCGAGCAGTCTAACCGCTCAGCCACCGTGGCCCCGAGAAATGAGAGTAGAGGACCCTAAAGATCGGTTCTTGTGGCAACCTGTCACTGACCTTTTAGTAAATCAGAAGAGGTATACACAGAAGGCTATGGATGACTCAACCTGTACGACTGAAAATGAACTTTGAACCATTTGATAGTCATAGACTGTGCACGCAAGTTGGCAAGAATCCTTCAGCAAGGCGTGTTGTGTTGCAGGGTGAAGGACAGCAGTGCTTTGCACAGGACCTTCAACGTGGAACCTCTGTACCTGCAGCACGAGAACTCAGGTATGGCGATCATAAGATGGTCTGTGACCACANTTTTTTTTTTAGCTAGACACAAGACAGCTGTGTAATCGCTTCCTCGTGCTCTTGACGTCATCTTGTGGCCACTCGAGTTACTTACATTGGCCATCGCTCCTGCTTTTCCTTCCAAGAGATTTGAACACATTCACCCCGTTGTATTGCTGCACACAAGTGGGGCATGTGTTTGATTCTTGGAATAGAAGGAACGACCGACCTCTAGCCTAAATTACATACGAGCATGCGGAAACGATTAGGCAACAGATCTTGCCTCACGTTGCGCCCAAAAACTTTATGCATAAACGTGAAAAAAAAATCCAGCACTGGCTTTGTTCCTGCTATAATATTAATCATATTAAACAATTAACATTAAATGGCTAACTACTAACAGTGTTCTATCTGCTTTGCATTATTTTTAGCTCACTAAACATTTTTCTCAGCTGTTCACATTTAACCTTGATCCTTGTTTTGATGTTTATTTTACAGGCCTTGCTATTGATTATATGGTAAGCCCTAAGCTAAACTGATTCTGTGAAATTTTTTTTACGTTACTCATATATACTAAAGAAAACTTTTACTACCCAGTGTAATGTAATTCTAAAAAAAAAAAAAAAAAAAAAAAAATTT
>NQII01000252.1:530527-583884 GCA_002778355.1 Clitarchus hookeri
AGCTAGACACAAGACAGCTGTGTAATCGCTTCCTCGTGCTCTTGACGCCATCTTGTGGCCACTCGAGTTACTTACATTAACCATCGCTCCTCCTTTTCCTTCCAAGAGATTTGAACACATTCACCCCGTTGTATTGGCGCACACAAGTGAAGCATGTGTTTGATTCTCGGAATAGAAGGAACGACCTCTAGCCTAAATTACATACGAGCATACGGAAACGATTAGGCAACAGATCTTGCCTCACGTTGCGCCACAAAACTACATGCAAAAAACGTGAAAAAAAATCCAGCACTGGCTTTGTTCCTGCTATAATATTAATCATATTAAACAATTAACATTAAATGGCTTAACTACTAACAGTGTTCTATCTGCTTTGCATTATTTTTAGCTCACTAAACATTTTTCTCAGCTGTTCGTATTTAACCTTGATCCTTGTTTTGATGTTTATTTTACAGGCCTTGCTATTGATTACATGGTAAGCCCTAAGCTAAACTGATTCAGTGAAACATTTTTTTCGTTACTCATATATACTAAAGAAAACTTTTACTACCCAGTGAAATGTAATTCTAAAAAAAAAAAAAATGTTTCGAATATATTTTATAATCTGTTTTAAACGCATTGTTCCCTCAGTTTCAGTTAGATTTGTTTGCTTATTGATGCCATCGATTCTGTCATAAAGCTATACAGAAGACAACTTACAAACTAAAGTAAACTAACTTACGTTTAAAATTGACAGCCACAGCCTTGGAGTTATTGGGTATCCAAACCCGGTGAATCTCCGTGATTAAACCTTGACTACGGAGGTTGCTTGCAGTGTGAGGAAGACTAACAGTTATGATTTGGAGTTTATGGAGTTTAAATTGTCATAATTAAACATTCTCACATGATATACAATATAAAAATTTCTATTTAGACATGATCGTCTCTCTGGTTCTCTTGATTGCCCTTTAATATTGCACAGAGTTAAGTAATGTCCTTAAANCGATTCTGTGTCATAAAGCTATACAGAAGTCAACTTACAAACTAAAGTAAACTAACTTTCGTTTAAAATTGACAGCCACAGCCTTGGAGTATTGGGTATCCAAACCCGGGGAATCACCGTGATTAAACCTTGGCTATGGAGGTTGGTTGCAGTGTGAGGAAGAATAACAGTTATGATTTGGAGTTTATGGAGTTTAAATTGTCATACTTAAACATTCTCACATGATATACAATATAAAAATTTTACAAGAGAAGAAACCAACTAGATGCTCTATTTAGACATGATCGTCTCTCTGGTTCTCTTGATTGCCCTTTAATATTGCACAGAGTTAAGTAATGTCCTTAAAATACCTCTATTCGACACACGTCCTGAGCCATTGTACCCTTCGGCTAAAACTATCGATATAAGCTATCGACAATTTAACAATTACAATTATTATCTACACACGTTCAACTTTTACAAGACCATGGACTTAATATAATGTAACCCGTTTTAAGATAATCCGCAAATAGTATATCTTTATTGTGCTTGTATGAGCATTTCATTAAACGAAATAATTGCATTCAGTTATTTTTTGGTATTTTATTGTTACGATGGGTATGGACCAAGATGGAAGAACGATTTCTACCATCTTGCTCCCTTCGTAACGAATCTTAGGAGACATCTACGAAGAAGTTAAGAATCTGCGAGCCTTTCGTTACAACCGTAGCCCTTCTACAGATTTTTTTGTCACAACTGCGCCCTGCACAGAATTAGCAAAAGGAAGCCACCGGTGCTTTACTTGTGAAGGGAGCGAATTGCGACCCTGGTAAACTACTCTACCTTGAATACACTGCCTTGGTACCGATTATATCACCAATTAATTATGTTTCTAGTCATAAAAATTTATATTGTATATGTTATGTCCAATTGTTTCGTTTACTGCTTCTCTTGTGTTGCCAAGTTGTAACGTATTCTTGATAGGCGGGACCTGCTACTATGGCTTAATGTGTTTTGGAGACACTCTATACAAAAATGTGTAAATAGAAATTAAAAACACTGAGCGCAAACAGGAATATCATACGCACTTGTGTGCGCACACGTGCGAACTGCGTAGTGCCTTGTTCTCCGTTCCAGCACTGGCAGATCCCGCTGAGCAAGAGGTTCCGCGCGCTCAAGCTGTGGTTCGTCATCAGGAGCTACGGCGTTAAAGGTCTTCAGAAGCACGTGCGAGAGGTGAGGGCGCCACTGCTGCTCATGTCAGAGCTTCTGCATGGTGCAACAACGCTTCTGGAACCCGGCACCAGAATGCGCCGACAGGCTGTTGTGTTGTAGCCAGACCACTACGGCAGACCGGGTTCCATTCCCGGTGAGGAACGTGTGAGAAGCGTGGCCGGTGTGTTTTCTCGGAATTCTCTCTCCCCCCCCNCGTCATTGTGTTCCGTCGCTGCTCCATCCACATTTACCTTCGCTACGCCGTGCCAGCTGGTGGGCGCCGTCCAAACATCTCTGTAGAAGGAGCACTGCCATTAGAAATATCATTTCTGAAGCTAGTTTCACGGCTTACGCAAGCTATAGGCTGTTCACGGTAAACTGAGCACATTTGAGAGCCCTACTTAAGATTTGCTTGAATGAACGTTTTGTATCCTTCCGCAGTATGTAAAATAGACACTGACATCGGCCTAATCACTTAATTCATGCGTCAGTCAATTAAAGCTATAAAGTTATTAGAAAATTTAAAATTTTAAAAATTTTTTATGTTTACTCTTACATCTATTAAAAAACAGAAAGTGAAAAATTAATTTCATTAATTACTTATGTTAACCTAATAGTTTAGATTCAATGTTAAAAATATGGAACTACTTTCTCTCCGTCGTCCTTACCAACTTTACAGAGTGTATGCAACTCAGTACGTCAATTAAGACATAGGAAGTCACACTGCCCCAGTGACATTTCTCAAAGGTTGATTTCAAAAGTGCTCAATTAAACATGAACGCCGTAATCGCTTACGTTAGCTCTTAGCGCCGTTGTGTGGGAATAAAAGTAACTAAGTATCATGAAAAAATACTTCTGTGGGGTCTGCTGGTGGAGAAGGGTGGCAGATGTAGATCGTTTTTGCCTTCGCTACAAATACATGTATTGTAATCTTAGTTTAATGGCCGCATAACGACACCACAACCTTGCGAAAGCGATAACATAGTTACAGGATTACCTCTCGTTAAGAAATAATAATATTTCAAAATAAATGAGGTGAAAATTATAAATGCTTCCCTCTCTTTCGGTAGTATGTTTTGTATTTGGTGTTAGAGCGAATTGTTACCTTTGCAATCCATTATATGCACAGGGAAGCTATTCTGACCCCTTGTTGCAATTTATCAGTGCGCCTCCTGCGTCATTCTACTTTCATTCAATCTTGCGCATCAGCTTAATGAGGTCTAGAGAACAAATAGTGCATGAGCTTGACGTTACTCACCACCTGTGGGATACAGGATGGTTCGTAGGGTCTGATTTACCTCTCTGGCGCAGACTATGGGCGCCTTGGATGTTGAATAGGGTAAAAAAATAATGTATTCACTCGGTGTTTCAAATTTACTAGGTTATATTTTTGGCAATAAGAATACAAACATAGCTGTTTACTCCGAGACGGCACCTTGCGAGTTCGGAGCCTTAAGGGCAGATTAAAGTACTCGTGCTAACGTTTCCGATGCCATAAGGAACGCTAGGCGCTGGTACTTAGCTGTATTGGTAGTTCTGGGTGTTCCGACGGTACGTTGAGGTCTGGTAAGTTGGGCGGCCTTTCACAGGCCTTGGAATGGTGGACTCCGCTGGCTTCCTCCTCTAGTCTCGATGACGGCTCTCCACGACGGACTGTTCTGGGGTTCTCTCCCTGGAGACGTCACGACTGACTCACTGATTAACTGATTCCCACTCGGTATCGCACTTCGCATCCTGACTTGGTGATGCAACTGATCTCCAACTGACTCACGACACGACTGACTAACTTCGTCGTGGTGCTCCGGCGAGCTCCCACCTGACCGTCGCCTTCCGGCGCCGTCTACTTCCTCTCGGGGTGGCGCCCCTCATTATGAGGCCACAACTCGACTCCTGCTCTCGGTATCGCACTTCGCATCCCGACTTGGTGATATGACTGTTCTATTCCCGTCACACGACTGACTAATCTCGTGTCTCGGCATGGCGCTTCTGTCTGTCGTCTCTCGGCGCGGGTTACAACTGACTCTACGTCACTGACTCTGCCGGGGTCCGAACCCTGGCCTCGGTTGACGGACTCACCCGACTGCCTCGCGTCTCTCGGCNCTCTGCCGGGGTCCGAACCCTGGCCTCGGTTGACGGACTCACCCGACTGCCTCGCGTCTCTCGGCTTGACGACTGACGACTCAATCCGACTGATCCAACTGATCTGACTCAACTGACCTATTCCGATGTGGGGCTCCAGCGAGCCCCCCACCCGACTGCCGGCGCCTTCCAGCACGGCGTATTGCAACTGANGAGTCAATACTTATATTTAATATTAATATAATGGTGTTTTATTATGTAAATACAAGGGTAATTGTGTTTTATTATCTAAATTGTGTTTAATTATGTCTATATAAGGTATATCATGTTTACATCTGATTAGCATTTTAAGTCGCATTTGTTTCATCTCTCCACCACCAGGTGTCGGCCGTGCTTAGGTGGCGCGAGCCGACGCATTGCTCAGTCTAGTAGGCCACATCACTTCGGCGCGAACGGACGTGGTAAGTCTCTCGTTTCACAAGAACTTCGGCACCAGCCTCTCAGGCTGCAACCTCACTCAGCAATCGCATCATCATATCATTCACGAAGCAACTAGTATTTTTATGTTAAATCTCACCGAGGAGAGAGCAGCGTCACGCGTCTTAAGTAATTATAATCCAGCAGTGTGTTTATATGACCACGCGGTCACCACGTGTTTGATCAAAGTGTTCAATAAAATAATTATATACATCTAAAACTTGAGTGCGTTATTAATTCAGGCATGCGCAGAGGCCATACAGCTCGCAATTTCATAATATCTGATGGTGTATTACCAGAGAACCCCTGGGCCGCCAGCCGAACGACCCAAAATCTCATCAGCTCACCGCGGAGCTGTGGTGCGCCGGGCAATTCATAATCATTACATTACAGCTCTGGTATACGATCGCGTCAAATTTGTTGAAAAGTTCTAACATAATCTTAGGCCTAATGGGTACATTGCGAGACTGAGAACCGGCACATTCACGGTCATAATCAAATTATCTCTACATGCCAGCAAGAAATCTAAAATAACAATTAAAATGAATAAATGGACAAAAGAATGAACATGTGAACATATTAACTAGAGAAGTCACGACACAGTAACATCGCAAACGAATGTTAATGTTCAACATTCCCACAAAACAAAATTTAAAAATAACCAGATTTTTACTGTAGAGTCATTCCTTATGTCCAAATTAAAAATATTAATTAAAGAAAAAACATTTTAATCCTCACAATACAACCAAAAACTTTTACCTTCTTCGTGGAATTGCCATCAGCAATTTTGACAAAGCAATTGAACATATTAAAATGTAATTTATTTAATATCCATGTATTTTTATATTCTCGCATACAAACTTTCAAGCTCCAAAATCCATTGTTTCTAACCTTGCTTTTGCCTGGTTGCATCATTCAAAACAAAAACAATAAATATGCGTGGAGGGTGGCCCGCATCAGGCTGTCTATGACTGATACATTATCCCCTATCGCTGTGCCGGGTGTTCCACGACGTAGTGTCCGCTGCTGAGTGAAGTCTCGATGGCGTCGCGGTGCAGCTGAGTGGGGAGCTTACCTGTGGTGAGATCCCGCCCACAGGTGTCACCGGCAGCTTGCCATCAGCAACGTCTTCGGAGGTGGGCGTCACGACGCAGGGTGTCATGACGCTACAAGCTGACCCGGTCGGGCCTGCAGGTGTTGCGGTTGTTGAGCAATCATTGTTTGGTGGGGACTACTCTCCGCGGGGCGCCTGAGTTTCCACTGCGTCCCTTGTGGACGTCGAGGCACTGGCTGTCACAAGTAGAAATAGTCGCCGGAGTACGCTCCCACAAGTGCCTGGACTTGACGTGTCCGATTCACCACTTGGGTGGTGGATGGTGTTGCTCTGTTATTGTTTTGGATGCCGTCTTGGTGCTGCAGGTCTGCCTCTCGGCGCTGATGCCAGACTGCGCTGCCCTCCGCTTCGTATGCGCTCTTCTTCGGCGACTTCCTGATACGACTGATCCCCTCCTTGTCTCGCAAGTTGGTTTTTAACCTCTCTTGATGCCCCCAAGGCTTAACACGTGTCTCCCTTGTTGGAGGAGGGGGTGACCTGCAGCCCTACGGCCAAACACTGTCAGCTCTTCTTACTCGTCTAACTAGAGGTGTGTTGGTGCCAGTCTAGTTTACCTCGGCATTTCCTTGGTACGTGTGTCCATGTTCTCTCGCATTTTGCTAGAAAGGGAGGGGGACCCGTGGCACAACTGCCAAGATCTGTCGGCCCTTTTCTTGTGTATCTCACCTTCAGGGTGGGTCGGCGATATTCTAGCCGCTGCCCTCCTTGGCATGTGTCTTAANCCTCTAGCTTACTTCTGCATTTTCGCAGTGAATGTCTATGTTCTCCTGCATTTTGCTAGGGTAGGGGGGACCCGTGGCACAACTGCCCAGCTCTGTCAGCCCTTTTCTTGTGTATCTCACCTTCAGGGTGGGTCGGCGATATTCTAGCCGCTGCCCTCCTTGGCATGTGTCTTAATTCCCTTGTGGGCGAAAATTGCTAGCCTACCTCGGCATGACCTCGGCACGTGTTAACTGTCTATCCACCCTCGGGCCGACCTGGCCTGGCAGCACATGTCCCGCGGTGTGTGTTTACTGAGGGCGCTCGCGGGGGATAAGATCGCAGGGGTGTCAGCGGTGTGTCTACTTACAATGTACAATATGTGGTACGCGTCAAGATGACGTCACGTTGGCGCGAATTCCTAGTGGGAACATGCAGAATGTTAGGTTAGGGAACTAAAAAATCTTCAAACTTGTGCGTGTATATAGATGTGCGTCTTTTGTGCAGTATACATATTATATAAGTACATACCTGTACGAGATGCAAGTGTAAGGTATATCAAGTTTATTTACGTTACATGCTATGCACTCTCCATCTTTTTCAAACAGCATGATGGAGCAAGCTCATTGTTTTTGTTATATTCCTTGGTGTCATCAAGGGGCCATGGTGGTGTAGTGGTTAGACTACTAGCCTCCCACCTAGGCGAATCGAGTTCGATTCATGGTGGGGTCGCTCCCAGATTTTAGCATGTGGGAATCATGCCGGATGATGCAGCTGGTCAGCGGGTTTTCTCGGGGATCTCCCGTTTCCCCCGCCCTTGCATTATGGTGCTGCTCCGCACTCACCTCACCTCACTTCACCCTCGTCGGCTCTCAAGACCTCGATATTAAGAGCCGCTCAAATCTATTCACTCTTCGCTGACAATCATAAAGTTTGCTTCATACTGCTTCTGCGTTATTCACGTTGTATATAAAGAAAATACTTCTTCCGCACAGCAAATGCCGATATTACTCACAATTCGGTGCATGGTGGCCAAGGCAACCAAAATGGCTGCCATCGAAGATAATGTTTTGAGGTTAAGGTTTATAAGAAACTGCGAAGGAAAGACGATAATTGTGACATGCATCGTAAAACATGTACAACAATTAAAAAAAAAAGGAGTGATTAATTTTATTGGGGAATCTCCAGCATTCTCAATAGGGCAGGTAATCTTAAAAGGGACGAAAATCGCTTCCTGGCAGCTGATGAGCAAACGAAACAAAATTTGGAACTATGTGTATGCAGATAACATAGAAGTTCTGGTGATATGTGAATTGGTGAAACTGAAATCTGCTCAACTCGCTGTGACTGGTCAGCGTGGTCTGCGAACGTGTCAATACACCTTGAGCTGTATGGGGCGAGTCTGCTGCGAGGAGGTTATATGCAAACTCCTTGGTGTACTGTGCCCGCAGGGAGTGCGGCTGGCGCAGAAGATGGAGGCGTTGGTGCGGGCGGACGCGCGGTTCGAGGTTCCTGCGCCACGTCACCTGGGGCTCGTCGTGTTCCGGCTGCGGGGCGACAACGAGCTCACCGAGCGCCTGCTCAAACGCATCAACTCGCGCGGCCGCGTGCACTGCGTGCCCGCCTCGCTCAAGGGCAGCTACGTCGTACGCTTCGTCGTCACGTCGGCGCGCACCACCCTGCACGACATCACGCGCGACTGGGACGAGATCCGCGCCACCGCCACCGAGGTGCTGGAGCAGGAGCACGCCGCGGCGAGCGGCCCGCGGGCGAGGGTACCGCTGGCAGGTGCTGCCCCGTGCGGGACCCGTGGTGACTGCGCGAACTACCGCTTGCCACGCTGCTGCTTGCCATCAGAACGCGCGTCCCAGCCCTGCAGCTGGTTAATCTATGGACAAATGACAGCACTCTGGAGCGAGGGGAAAACCATAGACTAAAGATGATTGGTTGTGCGCAGCCAAACAGATCGGTCTACCTCATCTTTAGTCTATGGGGGAAAACCAGATAAATTCACGGGTGTCTGAAGCTCTATGTGTTTTTGGGGAGAGATTGGGGGAGGGGGCAAGGTCTTGTAGAGAGTCTGACACCCCTGATGCTTGAAAAAGTGCATCTCCCCCAACATTTAGTTTTTAAATAGATAAAATCAGTATTCCCACACGAATTGTTTCTTATTTACAATTGTTACAAGGCATTCTTACCATACCAGCATAAACATTACTACTTATTATTATTGATATTCATGTATGGTAAATATTCATAAAGTATGAATCTTAATCTAAGTGGTTTTCTTGAGGCACACCAAAGTTAAACAGTAAAGGGGTGAGGGGGTACCCCCTTTACCTTTTCCGACGCCTCTTGATAAATCCTCAACTTTATTTGAAATATATAAACATCGATATCCATATTAAGCTCTTATATACAAATTATTAAAACACCATCAGATTTTTCCTTAACAATCTAGCTACTTTTACCTTACCCTCGAACTTTTATATACAATATTTTAACGGACGACATTGTCACATTACGCCCTGCTTATGCGCAGTTCAAATATCCCCACATATTTGTCAACAAAATTTTTAAAACACTTCCTATTTTTTATATCTTACGTGAAGTTAGCTCCCACGCAGTGTTTTAGTGATAAATTTGACAATTAGGGTGCAAACAGTGCTAAGCAAGCAGCAGCTCACCTTGCAATAGTTCGCCAGTCGCCATTGTTGTCTTCCCTGGACACTCCCCCCTCAACTAGGAACAACCATAAATTTATTAAAGGCTGTTCACGATAAAGTAAGCACTTTTGAATTCAACCTTAGAATAAAGTCACTGCTCCTACCAGAATATATTTTAACGGGCGCAATGAGTAACATGCGTCCAGTAATGTTGGTATCGATGGAGGGAAAGTAGTTTCATATCTTAACCTCGAATAAAAAGGGTTAGGTGGCCATTTGTGATGAGTAGTTATTTCTTTCTCTTGCTGTTTTTTTAATGCACCGAAGTGTAAAAATGAGCATATTTAAAATGTATACTTTTATAATAATTTCACAGTTTTACTTTACCGACGCATAAATAAAGTGACGAGGCCTGTGGCATTGTTGATTGTACACAAGGCGGAAGGATACGCAATGTGCATACAAGTAGATCTTAAACAGGGCTTTCAAAAGTGCTCATTTTACAGTGAATAGCCTAAATAAGTTTTTACAGTTAATTTGTTCTTTAGTGCACAGAATTTCTCGAAAAGCATGTGTGTTAAATTAAGTAATTGTATTTTAGTCTTTAAGACACTCCTGGTAGCTATTGTGGCTTATCAGCGGGAGCGTTAATGATATTTGATTTTATACATAAAATTTTATTTTAAGCATAATCTCAGTTCGCAGTTTCCACTATATTCGATGTTCGTATTTGAAGTTCGCCTGTCTACTAATGGTGCGGCGGAAGGTGTTTGTCATTATATGCATAAGAGGGCAAACAAAGGTCATTTTTTATTTTAAGAAAAAGTTTTGCGTATTTTACACATGTTTTAAGTTAAAATATACACTAACAAATATATCACAATATCACGAAAAAATTCTCACGTGTTTAATATTAAGTCATAATCGAAACCTACGTAATACATATACACTTTTCATGTTTATTTTAACACGATAACTCGTATCGTTTATATACAAATATCTGATAATATAAAGTCTAGAAATACTACACCATTCAACTAGAAACACTTAAAATATTAAAGAAATCGTATTCGAAAATAATGCTCAAATTTGTATTTACATATTAACTAACGACAAATATCATCGTTTTAGTGCAGGTTTATTATTCATTCTGAAAATTTGACACTTACAGCAGATTATTTTGGGGGCACAATGACCCCCTGACCCATGGTTCCGCCACCCCTGATATACAGGATTATAATTAACTCCAGGAATTATATTATGATTTTCTATGCAATATGAGAGATAATACGTGACACAACTTACGATATACAGTGTTTATCAAGAGAGTTGTGCGTTCATGGAAATCGAGTGTGTATCATTTTACTTAAAAACATTTAGAAACTAAAGGAAATAAAACAACACATTCTAGAATATTGTTTTTTAAATAAAATATGAAAATTGCAAAAAAATTGTTGGTAAATATTATTTTATCCCATGGAATACTGTAGTGAAATTTATCTTGTGGCATTCCTAGATATTATCGCACTATCTTACCTAACCCTTGGCTGGTATCTTTTTATGGTGGCTATAAAATTCCAAGTTGAAGTTAGAAAAAAAATAAAGGTTGCCATGGTGTAAAACTCAGACGAATGGTTCTCGAAAACCCATTAAAAATTCTGGAAACGTGTGGTTCCCTGCCAACTATGCAACCTGCTTTCGTATGGGGAGGCAGGGTGACAACTGCTCGATGCCTCTGCCTTTAACAGGACTTAATAACCACCAGACCGTCGTGAATGTTCGTAACACGGAACATTTCCATTCAGTGTACAAACCGGGTTCGATTACCGGCGAAGTCACTCCCGGATTTTCGCATGTGGGAATCGTGCCGGGCGATGCAGCTGATTGGCGAATTTTCTCCGGGATCTCCCGTTTCCCTCGCCCTTGCATTCCAGTGCCGCTCCATATCCGTTTTGTTTCGTCTTCATTGCCTCTCGATATCTTATTGTAAAGAGTCCTCTAACCCCTCTATTCCACTCCATTCAGTATGAGGTATGCATGTCCAGTAATACGGTTGAGCTCCTAAGCATTCCAGTTTTAAGGTGTGATGAACAGTTAGACAAGAAACAAATGATCCTTCGTTTTCCTTCTGCTTAGCGGCGGCCTTCCCCTACCGCGGCTCGGCTGGAGGGGTGGAAAACCGCTTCTCGGTGCTCGAGTCCGTAGTACATGAGCAAAAGTGGAACTCGCGTATTTTAATTTATGACGCGTTCATCACTTACATATACCTACCTATATTTTGAAAAATGTTAATTTTTTTCAAACGTAGCCAGCACATATAAAACGGTTTTTTCTGTACTTATAGTGGCAATAGAAGACTGAACAAGTGGAGTTAAATGTTAATGTCTTTATTCGTTGTTTGTGCCACAAATCGGTATATAATCGTCTTTCAGACGAGCCTAAAAATGTATAGGCGCCTGCAAGTTTATGTAACTAACCAGTGATTTGTTCGAGCCCAGTCTATGGGAAAGCTAACAAAAGCATAAGTGTCGAGATGGTACTATAGGGCTTATGAACTCACTAAAATAGCAAAACCCTGAAGAAAATTTAAAATATTTAAACAAACAGATTAAACAGCTTCAGGCCGCTGATAAAAAATTTTGCCACAACAAATTATAGACAAATATGAACATACGCTGTAAAACTTGAGACGTTTTCCTAGCCATGCAAAACTTGTGTATTTTTCTCCTTACAGTATCACGTGTAAAATCTTATACTTTAATTAATTTTTTGTGCCGTTTTCTTACATTTAGGTATTACATAGTCAGACCGGTTTTGTTGTTTACCCTCTGCCAAATTCGTTTGACCTTTGATTCTGAATTTCCTGTTGCGCCACTTGTTGCTCCAATGACGCACGTAAAGTTAAACTACTTTTTTTGTTCATTGAATTGCGCTGCAACATTGTATACAATGCGAAACGACAAAAAAATTTCCAGAAATTTAGAACCACGTAATAACTGATGTACTGAGAAATTGTGCTATAAGAAACCGCAATAAATGCGCATTTTCGCCTTGTTAAACGACAGTTCTCACGAGGTATAGCCTATTCCCCGTTTCTTAACACTTTTTGAATCAAACCTTTGAAAAATCGCATCATGTATAACGTGTTTGGTTCTTTCATAAGTATGTCATATATCACATATGTTAATTTATACTTCTGTTAACAAAAAAGTCTCTTATTTTTTGGTTAAATTGAACTTCTGCTTAAATTTTATTTATAAATGATTGTATATAATTTATAATTTAAATGAATAAAAACCATGAGAAAATGGTTATGTTGGTAATTTCTACTAAGAAATAGTTCTTGTGCAAAATAGTATTACACTGAGTGCGCACGAATGCGGTGCGTTGTCCCTTTGGTGTAATTTTCTAGACTTGGTTAAGCTTTGTTTGCNGGTTATGTTGGTAATTTCTACTAAGAAATATTTCTTATGAGAAATATTATTAAAGTGAGTGCGCACGAATGCGGTGCGTAGTCCCTTTGGTGTAATTTTCTAGACTTGGTTAAGCTTTGTTTGCTTGAGGCGGAGGAATATCCCGAAAGTATAACCNGTCCCTTTGGTGTAATTTTCTAGACTTGGTTAAGCTTTGTTTGCTTGAGGCGGAGGAATATCCCGAAAGTATAACCTGGCATGGCTTTAGAAAAGTTTGAAGTAACCGTGAATGGACTATGGTTCTACTGGAAAATGGTTTACGAACTCCGCTGCGCTAAATAACCAGCTTGTCTGGCATTATGACATAACGTTCTTGGAAGGATTCTACAGTGAGGCTAACATATCAAACGAAACATTATTTCGGTCATACTCCATTGCAATGGGTCTTGTAGAAAACCAGAATAATGCGTATGGAAAACAACACAGATGCACAGTATAGGTTGTTCCCGAGCTGCCGATACAAATGCTGTTACGTGATTCCCTATACAAAATGAGATAGAAAACATTATACGACCTGTGTCCTACAGTAATTCGTAAGGAAGTTAGGTGCCCTTGAAAATCGATATTCCAAATGGTTGTAATTAAAATAATAAAACCCACTTCAGATAAAAGAACAATTCCATGACTATTGTCTTGAATCGAGATCTGAAATCTGCGAATGGTTGTAGGGTAATACCATCCCTATTCGACGAGAAAATAGAAATAGGGTGTGCCAGGTTATTATCCAACAAATTTGTGTTAAGCTTGGATTTTTTATAGCTTTTAATGACGTCATAATCATGAGCACATTAATGTACAAAAACAGCTGCCTTGGTTGTAACTCTCTCAGGTGAACGGTTGCAGTCGTTTGCCTGCCCCTGTAGTCTTAACTTNCAAAAACAGCTGCCTTGGTTGTAACTCTCTCAGGTGAACGGTTGCAGTCGTTTGCCTGCCCCTGTAGTCTTAACTATTATGTTGTGAGGCTATACTGAGTGTTGTAGATGAAATGCGACGGAAATAAGGTGAAAGAGAAAGCCTTGACACCGTGAGTAAATGTTTCACATAACGGCAGCGTCCGTTAAGAGAACCTGTGTTGGAAAAATGCAGCCGTATATAGTCCCAGAATTTCACACCTGCTTTCCTCGGCGACATGCAAATACAATATCTGGGTTATACTTTTTAAAAATNCAAAAACAGCTGCCTTGGTTGTAACTCTCTCAGGTGAACGGTTGCAGTCGTTTGCCTGCCCCTGTAGTCTTAACTTTAATAATGTGAGGCTATACTGAGTGTTGTAGATGAAATGCGACGGAAATAAGGTGAAAGAGAAAGCCTTGACACCGTGAGTAAATGTTTCACATAACGGCAGCGTCCGTTAAGAGAACCTGTGTTGTAAAAATGCAGCCGCATATAGTCCCAGAATTTCACACCTGCTTTCCTCGGCGACATGCAAATACAATATCTGGGTTATACTTTTTAAAAATAAAGTAATTTTAAAATTAGTACCAATCTTTTCTGCGATACAACCATATTAACTGTAATTATATAAATACTTGAAGGTTTTCTTACAAGATATGCCTTCTAAAGCACCCAGAATTTAAATTTCTTACGTTGTAATTTAAAACAGATATTTATTAGTTGATTTTTTTTTTTAACATTTAAAGTTAGTAAATTTTGAGAAGATATTTTACAATGTTACAAAATACATGCATTATTTCACATGCAACGTAAATACTTCTTTTCTGACAACTATGGTAGTGTTTGTACTACACCTTAATGAGTTCTGTACGTTATAGAGTCAGGTGCAGTGCTCCATTGATCCTACCTCGCGCTTGAACTGCATTGCAGAGTGTTTGAAAAATACGTTTCTCCACGGAACTATTAAACATGCTTCCTATGTACTGACCCCAGGAAAAAAAAAACACTTCAGACGAGGCCTGTTCACGTGACGCACATTATGAACACCACTTTAAGGCCCGTCAACAAAGCTATAAACGGCTTTTCCAAAGAGTTGTATACCAAAATAAACGCTTCAGATAAATACAAAAACCTTCAAGCGCCCTGCACTGAACCTTGCCACAGACTTTCTACCAATACGATAATAGGGTAATCGCTTAGAGTCCCATAGGCACACGCAGCATGACGAGAACACTATGGGGCCGCGGTGGTGAAGTAGTCAGACTCCTCACCTCCAACCTAGGCAAACCGGGTTCGATTCCCGGCAGGAGGTTGTTCCCGGATTTTCGCGTGTGGGAATCGTGCCGGACGATACCACTGGTGGTCGGGTTTTCTCGAGGATCTCCCGCTTCCCCGCCCTTGCATTCTGGCGCTGCTCCCTACTCCCCTCACATCATCCCAATCAACTCTCAAGTCTTGTTAAGAGCCGCCCACATCTCTCCACCCCACTCTCCACGAGAACATTTCACACCAGCTTAGCGGCGATAGCGCACTTGATGCGGGCAATGGTGTCGCCCGCCCTTTTTGCTCCCACGCTTCTCGATCTCAGACTCGGTAAATATCTCCAGGTAGGCAGGCACGGAGTTTAAATGGGGAATCAAGTGTTAAAGAAATTCCTTTTCGCGTTAATTCTTAAGATATACCGTTCCCAACAAAAGGTATTCTACGTACTATTTGTTAAGAAATACTGGTACGTTAAGAACTCTTTAAAAAAAAATTGTTTTAAATGATTTTTCCTAGAAATTTAACACTAAAATTTACATTTTACAAAAAATTACTAATTTTTTTTTTTCTTGACGTGGCAGTTTTGTCTGAGAAAGTAGCGTGTGTGATGTTCGTGTTGTGTGCAGAGACGCGCGAGAGGAACGAGAACTTCGGCTCGAGCCTGCTGCTGGCCAACTCGCCCATGTCGCCCAAGATCGTGAACGGCAGCTTCGCCGCCATATTCGACCACGGCGACGGCCTGGCGCAGCAGCTGGCGTCCAGCTTCNCGGCCTGGCGCAGCAGCTGGCGTCCAGCTTCAGCCGGCTGCGCATCCACAAGGACAGCCCAGGTGAGCATGCGTACCGTGTCCTCCTGCCTTCCTTTCCCCCGTGGCCAGGAAGGATCAGCCCATGTAGGGAATATGACGCGTAGAGTGTGCGTGCCAGTTGCGCAGTAACAATATACCGGTCGAAACCATAGACACTGCCGGACGATGAAGATAGCGCACCACGAAGAAACCGTGCAACTACCACGAAACTGTGTAAGTATATAGCGTACGGGCTGGCAAAGGCTGTTCACGCTAAACTGAGCACTTTTGAAAGTCCTGCTTTAAGATCGGCTTGTATGCGCATTGAGTATTCTTCCACTATACGTAAAATTTACATTGCCATGGGCGATGTTAATTGGAATAATAGTCAATAAATATATTTTATTGTAGCCTTAGACGTTAACTGTCGAGTGCGATGGAATATACACACAGGGTGGTAATATTTGTTCGAAAAAAGTGGCTAAAGAATAAAAAATGGCTGAAAGTAAAAAGTAATTAGGGCCCTCAAAGTGCTCACTTTACCGTGAACAGTCTTTAACACTTTTAATTCAACGTTAAGACACGGGACTACATTTCCTCCGTCGTTATCAACTTTACTGGGTGCTTGCAAGTCAGTGTGCCCATTAAAATATATGTATGCAAGAAGGGGCTGTGGCATTTTTCAAAGGTTAGTTTCAAAAGCGCTCAAATAACAGTGAATGGCTTATATGCACATGATACAATGTTGGTGCGTTAGCATTTGACCGCACACCCGGCAATGGCGCTGAAAGCGCCGACCTGCAGTATAGACACTGACGTGTAGTCGAAATTGCATTACTGCGAGAAAAGTTAGACGATACCAAGCAAGCGTTCAGAGTGAAGAATAATGCCGGAAAGACGCCAAAGACGCCGCTTTACGCAATTGATGGACGTCGAGAGAGGACTCGTAATCGGACTGAAAACGGCAGGGTGGTCGTATCGCCGTATAGCCCACCACGTAGATCGTTCGGGATTTGAAACACACCATCCAACGACTGCAGGCCCGTCTGCCTCAGGACATCATCCGATGTTTGTAGGACTATATGTTGGACCGCTTTGCAGCGTGTATCGCAGTGCGAGGGGGTGCAGCGTGTATCGCAGTGCGAAGGGGTGCGACCCACTACTGAAGATAACCGGACAGCGTATACTGTGCACCATATAAGAAGGCCACATTCTTGACAGTTGACAATTGCCTCGCCTTTTCGTTTATGTATCCATTCGCCATCAACTGGTGTGTCAAGAATAGTCTTTGATGTGGCGAGTCAGCGCGTCCAGGAGGTGCTGCTCCATGTGGCAATTGGTGAACTGCTTGGGTGGCGCTGCATTCGTAAACGGAACTTGGTGGACGTGTGTAGGGTCGTTCGTAAACGCGGTACACGAAATATATGTTACTTTAAAAATTATACAGAACTCGCGGGAAAATAAAACCATTTGTATATGCGCATAAATACGTTATTTTAAACAACAAAACTATAATATGTTTCTGTGTGTAGTTCAGCATATGGATAACAGATGGCGTGGAAGGGCATGTTGTAACAGATAGTGCTCTTGTACCTCACAAGATGGTAGCNTCAGCATATGGATAACAGATGGCGTGGAAGGGCATGTTGTAACAGATAGTGCTCTTGTACCTCACAAGATGGTAGCACATGGTTGGAGAGTCTAGAAACTTTGGGTTTTTTCGTTACATTTGGATATGTATAGTTTTATTGTGCATTTAATTTTGAACACCTATACATTACTATTTTATCACGAAGTTTCGTTTCAAAAACTAAAAACTGCTGTTTTATGACCACGTAAAATAAAATGTATTAATTAATCTACGAACTCTTTCTTATCCGCGTATTTTCTGCTTGTGTGATGTGCTTCGGCACTGCTCTCAGAATAGCCAACGTAATATTAACTTTTGTTCGTTCGTGCATCAGCTGATACAGGATTTTGTAAATGGCACGTTATTTGTTTTCAATATATAAAGTTGCCACTCACTGACTGTCAGAATGTGGCCTTCTTATATGAAATGAACTATACCACAGACCCATATGTAATTGTCTTGCTTCTCTGCTTTTGTAATCATGTGTATTACTCATATGTATCACCATCTCCATAAAATTTCAGTGAAATCCGATGCATCATTTTGTGTACGCTATTTTTATTGTCCAGCAGTGTATTAAAATGTTGGCCAACACAGCTACTCGAATGAGCACGTGCTTTTTAAATTGTGTTACTCTTTCGCTGGCGATGTTTTAATGAAACGAATTTCCCCCCTTAAATCACGGGTCTGTTATGAAACTAAATGTATGCAAACGTCAGTGTTTAATTGCATAAGTTTCACAATACTATTAACAAATTGATTGACTGTTGGATACATGCACAGAACACAAAAATANTGTTTAATTGCATAAGTTTCACAATACTATTAACAAATTGATTGACTGTTGGATACATGCACAGAACACAAAAATAAGTCAGACTTACATCATCTTTATTTATAGACTATGGATCAACTTCACCAGCTCTTGATGCAGAATCTATAAGGACACTCAGGAAAGAAACAAACAACAGAACAGTAAGGCAGTACATTTTTGACATAAATGAAAAAAATAAACATAATTTGAGCCTCCAGTGGCACTCTCCCTTAATGGGACTTCCAGTATTCTCAAACACCATAAAATCAATGTATATTAATTGCGTAGAAATGGTCTTAATTTTGGTTACGTATCTTGACAATGGCCTAGTTTTATGTTTTCTTCTGAAAATTTAGCTGTTGAGAGAAATCATACAACCTTCGCATTTCAGATGGGAGACACAAAAGGTCCTCAGACACAAACTCTCCACAGCCCTGCTTAGAAGATTTCCACCTGTAGTATTGCTGAAATTGTAACCCTAAGACTTCCTCCCGTCATTTACCCTCTTAACATTATTATAATAATGTGCACAGGGTCCCTATAACGTTTTAGTTATTCACAAATAATGAATATACTGTATTCTCATAATACCTATTAATCATTTTCATATCCAACCCTGTGAATGCGCGAGCTGGAGATATGGCATTTTATTCCCGTTGTACCAAGTTAAAAAAAACTTTATTTTTGTTGTTTGTTTTGCATGATTATATTGGTTTGAAATATAAATATGTATTCTCCTTCTGCCACGTACCTTATCTTCCCTTGGTTCTGTTCTGTAGTTAGCATAGGGAATGGACGAAGCTCAGTAAATTGTGAGTAGACCGCATCCTGCCATCCGTTATATTCCACCGAGCCCGCGTTCGAATCCTCGTCATCGATGCACGCGAGATTTTCGAAATAGAAATCCTCGCCTGTTTGTTTCAGCGATATTTATTCTTGTTGTTGGGGCATCACATAAGAAGTCATCTTCGAATTACGTGTATTCCTCCATTACTTAATTTCCAGGGTCATTATTTAAAAACCAAGCTTATCAAGGCCCATGGAACACCTTTACAGTTACAGTATTTTGAAATCAAACGAATTTTTAAACATGATTCGTTTCACTTCTGTAACCGCAATCGAAGGTTGTCAATTATTTAATCATTTCAGTCCCTCATCGGAAGATACAGATATAACTGAAACCGTACAAACTACTAAATTTTTTTTAAGTAGTCCCCTATGTCGTGACAAGCTTTGATTTTTAATGTCTGGTCATAAATTTCGATTATAAAGATTTAAAAATAAAAATTCAAAATGGAAGGGTTACGCAGGGCCTCAAACGCGGTAAAGTAAAGTAAAGCAAAGCACCACACGTAATAATAATCCGTAACAGCTTCTGAGGGTCATACCCCATTTGTTTCGTCTATTTATCCCGCTACTAAAGAGACGTTTGGTATAGTCTATTTGTGGTTTCTTCGCACTTTTTGAATCGAAGCTTAAAAGAAATCTTCCCATTAATGATGTGCTTGGTAGTTTCCGTAAAGTCACATATCACAAGCGTTTTATACCTGTGTTAACATTAAAGTACCTTAATTTTTGGTTGAATTTAACTTTTACTTATATTATCCTTATAAATCGTAATATTTCATTTATAATAATCTTAATTTTAAAATAATAGNGAATTTAACTTTTACTTATATTATCCTTATAAATCGTAATATTTCATTTATAATAATCTTAATTTTAAAATAATAAATACGTGTGTTGATAATGCCTAGTAAGAAATAGTTCTAATGTAAAATATTATTACAATGAGTGCGCACGAATGTGGTGCATTGTTCCTCTGGTGTGATTTTCTATACTTGGTTCAGTTTTGTCTGCATGAGGCGGAGGAATATCCTGAAAGTAGAACTTTAGCAGGACTTCAGGAAAGTTGGAAGTAACCGTGAATGGAGTATACGGAGTTGCGGCACTGACATATAGTGCGTATATCAGCCTCGTCGTCCTTGCCGTAGCTGTTCGGCGCAGGGTGCGAGGGATGCTGGTGTCGGGGAAGCAGCTGTCGTTGGACTCCAGGATGGACCTGGTGACGTCGTTGGTGTCCACTGCCGCCGAGCAGAGCTGCAGTGACCTGGAGGAGGCCCTGGAGGACGAGGGTACGCCTCGCTGAGCTTGCGCGTGTTTCTGGGGCCACGTTCACGTTGACTATATGTTGTTCGCGGTCAATTGAGCACTTTTGAGATAAGCCTTTGAAAAGTTTCACTGCCTACCTGCATATACTTTAACAGGCACACTGGCAAGCTGGTAAAGTTGTTACAGACGGAGGGAATGTAGTTCCACAACTTTTGTTGAATTCAAAGTGTTAGGCAAACATGTGCGAATACTACAATGATTTATTTTGTTTTCTACTTTTTAAAGTATATAAGTGTAAGAATGAGTAAATTTATACAATATTTTCTTTCCTAATAATTGTACGGTTTGACTTGACCAAAGCATGAATAAAGTGACAATGCCCATGGCAATGTTAATTTTACGTATGGCGTAAGGATACACAATGTGCATACAAGTAGATCTTAAGCAGGGCTTTNGAATTTAACTTTTACTTATATTATCCTTATAAATCGTAATATTTCATTTATAATAATCTTAATTTTAAAATAATAGATACGTGTGTTGATAATGCCTAGTAAGAAATAGTTCTAATGTAAAATATTATTACAATGAGTGCGCACGAATGTGGTGCATTGTTCCTCTGGTGTGATTTTCTATACTTGGTTCAGTTTTGTCTGCATGAGGCGGAGGAATATCCTGAAAGTATAACTTTAGCAGGACTTCAGGAAAGTTGGAAGTAACCGTGAATGGAGTATACGGAGTTGCGGCACTGACATATAGTGCGTATATCAGCCTCGTCGTCCTTGCCGTAGCTGTTCGGCGCAGGGTGCGAGGGATGCTGGTGTCGGGGAAGCAGCTGTCGTTGGACTCCAGGATGGACCTGGTGACGTCGTTGGTGTCCACTGCCGCCGAGCAGAGCTGCAGTGACCTGGAGGAGGCCCTGGAGGACGAGGGTACGCCTCGCTGAGCTTGCGCGTGTTTCTGGGGCCACGTTCACGTTGACTATATGTTGTTCGCGGTCAATTGAGCACTTTTAAGATAAGCCTTTGAAAAGTTTCACTGCCTACCTGCATATACTTTAACAGGCACACTGGCAAGCTGGTAAAGTTGTTACAGACGGAGGGAATGTAATTCCACAACTTTTGTTGAATTAAAAGTGTTAGGCAAACATGTGCGAATACTACAATGATTTATTTTGCTTTCTACTTTTTAAAGTATATAAGTGTAAGAATGAGTAAATTTATAAAATATTTTCATTCCTAATAATTGTACGGTTTGACTTGACCAAAGCATGAATAAAGTGACAAGGCCCATGGCAATGTTAATTTTACGTATGGCGTAAGGATACACAATGTGCATACAAGTAGATCTTAAGCAGGGCTTTNGCCCATGGCAATGTTAATTTTACGTATGGCGTAAGGATACACAATGTGCATACAAGTAGATCTTAAGCAGGGCTTTCAAAAGTGCTCAATTTACTTTGAACAGCCTATACTTCCAGTGACGTATTTCAGGCCCCACGAACCCAGCTCCAATTGTGTATTTTTCTTTTAGAATTTTTTTCTTTTTATTTATTTATTTATTTATTAAGCCTACATACGTTTCCTACTCCCTTCCAAATTTTTAGTTCGTAACAAAATTTATAGGGTCATGAAAGTACATAGGCCAGATTTTTTTTTTCTTTTTTTTCCCCGCTTTTGAGGCACAGCTATACGGGCGACAATAACACGTGCCTCAGTGGCCCATCGCTCATACAAGCGAAGCGCTGAACCGACGTGTAATGCCTCCGTCGTCAGGCTTTCCTGTGCAAATCATACCTGTAACACTGGGACTTTATTACGCGCGATGAAAGCTCACATATGTAAGTATGACTGTACGGTTATTTCTTTTCTCCTGAGGGAAATTGCGCTGGCAAGCTCTAAAATGTGATTCACCCCCCCCCCCTCCTTTTCAATTATCACGATTTTTTCTCTTTGAATACACTTAATGCACTTATCGGCAGAAAGTCGTATTGCCAGGATATTTATTAGCTGAGATATGTACGAATGTACAGAACACATGCCCAGGCTATCAACTCTTAATTACCACACACTCCCTGGAAAGTAATAGGAATCGCCCGTACACATCACACATCTGTAAGAGGACTTCGAACGTTCAACTCACACGTAACCAGGGCCGACTTCCACAAAAGAAATATAGTTCCGCCCCTTTCCACCAACGTTTTCACAACACCGCTAAGAACATGATGGACCTTTCTCTGTTTCCAGTAACTTTACATTTAAAACACTTGTAACTNGTAGTTCCACCCCACTTTCCACCAGCGTTTTCACAACACCGCTAAGAACATGATGGACCTTTCTCTGTTTCCAGTAACTTTACATTTAAAACACTTGTAACTACTGAGTGGGTACACTTCTATCGAGAGAGTTTTTCTAGTATTTATTATAGGTTTTTTTTTCTCCCTTCCTATATATAGTAATAAGTATAGGAGCACTTAGAGACGAAGTAATTGCTCCGATCTCAGTCATTGCTGCAAGATTCGCTCCCTTGCATGCANTAGTTTTTCTAGTATTTATTATAGGTTTTTTTTCTCCCTTCCTATATATAGTATTAAGTATAGGAGCACTTAGAGACGAAGTAATTGCTCCGATCTCAGTCATTGCTGCAAGATTCGCTCCCTTGCATGCACAGTATTTCCCTGCCGTACAGACGTAAATACTCATCCCTGAGACACGCGTGTCTTGTCTGTACCTCGGATCTTCAATACAGCATTGTTCTAGGGTAGGGTAAGAAGAAAAGTTGATGTGTGAAATAGCTACAGCCGTCACTGCGAACGCACGATGTTTAACGGGGCGTGATTCATAGGGTTTAAAGATTTGGTCATTCTGTCCGTGAGATCTTGGGCATGTTTTCTGCTCAACAGTGGGTGATGTAGCGGAGAAGTGGAACTGTGAGCGGGTTGTGGCGCGCCAGCACAGACACGCCGTTAGCCAAGAACATTGACAGGAAGGGACTGTTGAAGTATCTGTCGCGTGGTGACTTCACGGCGAAGGCTTAGTTACAAACGGTGGCCTAAGTCGTCCGATCAGCATCGGGAAGTGATTGTACTCATACTCCGGGAGGTAGTTGCACTTTTGATTCCATTGACGAGCATCATTGTACTGAAGGTCACCCTTCGTTTACAGTGGTGCAAATTACACCGCTAGTGGGCCCTAGAACAACATAAAACCACCGTGTAGAGTAAAAAATTACTTTACGTTTTGTGGCGATCCGTTGGACACGTGTAGGCCATTCATCATATTGAAGGAGGAATGGAACCAATATTCGGGATTCACGTTTTTCTTCTCCTGAAGTCGTTTTGCTTTAAAGGGTTTCCCATCTTTGTTTTGCCTAAAGCTTTTCGTCTAAAATCCTAGCACTTTATCTCTCTTTCCTCAAGTTTATTTTTTCAACTAATATTTTGCCTAAAATTGTTTTATTTAATCATATTACCTAAAAGTCTAGCACCTATTTAAGCTTCTCAGACAGCCATTTTGCCTAAAACAGTTATTTCGCCTAAAGTAGTTATTCCTAAAATAGTTTCTCCTATAATATTTTAAGTAATTTTGCCTAAGTTTTAGGAAAAACGACATGAGCTCAAAAACTTTCTTATTTCTCGCCTAGAGACTGATGACGAAAGGCGGCCCTATATCATACTAGGGTTACCAAATGATTGATGGGCGTATATGTGTAGTCAGCATGTTATTTTCCGTATTATTTGACATATTTGACACATTGGTCATTGCATATCACATGACAAATTAAAATGACTATGAACGTAATTATTTAGAACGTCACTCGACATTCCGCTCAAACTAAAATTTTCTAGATTTATTATACTCCAAGAAATATAGGTACCGAGTATGAACTATCGAGTGTGTCTTGCCAAGCATTAGTATGCCCACACCTCTCATTCTGTAGGTCATGTATTCGATCCCGGGTGGTAGCCGGGGAGAGGAAGAATTCCCAAGTTATTTATTTACCACATACCGCACTCATTCCACCGGAATACAGGTAAAGGCTCTTAATGAGAAAATACTATAATCCATCACCCATTAGAATAAAATCCTGATTATGTGTGTTTCATGAAAAAACTAAGATTGATAATAGCATTATAATTTGCTTCTTTTACACCACTGGCAAAACCTCTCTCCACGCGAATCATGACGGCAGCACTTCCAGGTCCTGGGAGGGTAAGTGGCGGCATGCTTATACTGAGTGAAAACTGCTAAAGCTGTATGACGGTCTTGTTTCCTGGCGTGTGGGCGTCGATAGTATGCAACAGAAGCCGCAACGCCCTTGCGAGTCAGGGGAGACTGACCTCTTCAGCCTTGGCCAGCAATCATTCAGTAGAAGTAGCAGACAGCACCAGGTACTCAGAAATCGAAATAAAACCAGTTTCCCTAGCGCGTGAGCTGTACTTCGGGCTGGTACCCTGTTCATGTGTGTTGGTGTGTGTGTGTGTATATGTGTGTGTATAGGCTGTTTATGGTAAACTGAGCACTTCTGAAAGCCCTGCTCAAGATATACTTATGCACATTGTGTATTCTTCCACCATACGTAGGTAATACACTGGGGCACTTTATTCATGCGCCGGTCAAGTGAAACTGTGAAATTATTAGAAAAGTAAATATTACAAAATTTCCAATTCTTACACTTATTTGCACTTAAAAAATCAGAAAGCAAAATAAAGCATGTCAGTTTTCACAAATATTTACCTAACACATTTAATTTATAGTTAAGACATGGAACTACTTTCGCTCCGTCGTTACCACCTTTACAGTGCGTATGCTAGTCAGTGTGCGCGTTAAAATATATGCAGGCAGGCGCAGTGACATTTCCCAAAGGTTGATTCCAAAAGTGATTAATTAACCTTGGAAAAACTATGTAGACCATTCGCTATTCGCTGTTTCTTCACACTTTTTGAATCAAACCTTTTAAAAATCACCCCACCTATTACGTGTTTGGTTGTTTCCTAAATATGCCATGTTTTACAAGCGTTTTAAACTTGTGCTCGTAAAAGTACCTTCCTTTTGGTTAAATTGAAATTTGATATATATTTTAATTTAAAATTATAATAATTTATTTGTAATTAATACAAATAACAAAAGTGAGAAAGCAGGTGTGTTGGTAATGCGTAGTAATAAATAGTTCTTTTGCAAAATAGTATTACACTGAGTGCTCACGAATACGGCGCGTTGTCCCTTTGGTATAATTTCCCAGACTTGGTTAAGCTTTGTCTGCTCTAAGCGGAGGAGTATTCTGGAAGTAGAGTCTCGGCAGGGCTTCAGCAAAGTGCTTAATTAACCGCGAACAGTATGATAGTTGTTATTGGTGGTGTGGCGTGCGCAGATAACGCGGGCAAGGGCGACGTGAGCCTGGCCGCGGCGCCGGACCGCCACAACCGCTCCAAGTCGGTGGACCACTCTACAGCGCCCTTGAAGCTGAGCGCCGCGGAGTCGCTTTGCCACGAGTGCGGACACCTCGCCGAGCGCAAGGACTACTAGAGGGCGCGTCTGGTCCCCCGGCGTCTGTAGAAGATACACTAGACTAGCCGCCCCCNAATTTAAGAAGTGCGTTATTGGCCTTGCCCTCCAAGCCGGCTGCCACCAACTTCAAACGGGGAATCGATGTTAAACGAAATTTTTTCTCATTGCGTCTATTTTAAAGATACCTCTTTCAAACAAAACTATTCTACGGGAAATTTCTTAAGGAGTATTGCTATGTTGAGACATCTTGCCAATTGTTTGGTTTAATATATTTTTTCTAAAATGTAATATTGAAATTTGTATATTAAAGAAAACATGATTATATATATATTTTTTCAAAAATTATTTTATATAGCAATATTTTCTGAGAAAACCGCGTAAAAATGTTTTTTTTTGTTTGAAATAGCTATCTTTAAAATTGACCGAATGAGAAGGAATTTCGTTTAACATTGATTCCCCATTTGAAGTTGGCGGTTGCCGACTTGGTAGACAGGACCGTTAAGGGAGATCAGTCCCCGCCATCTTGGATTTGAGGGAAAAGAGATATTTTAGGCGTTTTTGAGGGAAATAGAGGTTACGTTTGAGGTTAAAAAGGGAAATTTTGCTGTCAAGTTCAAGGTAACATTTCAAGATGGAGGTCGTTCTGCGTCCGAAGCCTGCAGCCTGTGCCCCAGAACTCTTATTATATATCTGCTATCCGAAATGGCGGTTACTGTTTTTCCTTAAAAATTGCGCAGTGACCACGGTTCTCACACACGGAACTAAGTCTTCTAGATTAACGGTTCACAGTTCACGTTATATTTCTTAAGTACATCCAATGAAAACTTGCGACAAGCCTGTCCTGTTGACTTTTGTTCCTTACCTAACCTCGTATGATATAACCACATTTAAGTCTAGCCTACTGCTGAGCACACATTTTCTAACAGAAAAAATTATTTTTGTGAACAGATATAATCGTAAACATGTGCATACACATGCCTTTTAATATTATTTTATAATTTACTGTAAATAACACTTTCCCGCCAACTACACCGACTGCTCTAGTCTGATTGGTTGTCGCCTCACAAGTTTGACTTAATATATAACGCATGCCTATTTATTTCAACGCTTAAGGAAATCCCAACAACGCACATGACCTGCTAAGCTCCATTGAAAACCAATACATAGGATACAACTTTTTTCAGTTCTTCTGTACACCCCTTAACGGATAATGTAACGCTTATTTTTTTCTATTGCAAACCCAGCTCTAGTTATACGTATGTCTCCTCTCCGAGCCTATGTTACAACTGCCATTACCAACATTGTTCGGTGTCAACTGCTTTGTCACGCTGAAATAAAAATGGTACAACCTATTTGCAGTGTCATCACACTTCTTGAATCATACCTTTGAAAATTCACCATATGTTGGAAGTGTTTGATTATCAGCAGTGTTCGAACTGGTGAAAATGTAGAAGGGGAAAAAAATTTCTCGTTGATATACTTATACATACATTAGTATATACACTTATATATGTATTTATATTTATATATATTATTTATAGCATATTAGCTTTGAAGTTTATTGTTATAATGTTATGTATCATTCTTACTGCTTTTAACGTCTATTGTAGGTACTTTGGTACGTTATATGGTACTTCGAATTTCTGATTCTGTGTTAACACTTTATATCCTACCTTACTTCTAAACAGGTACTAGATATTTCACGAAATATTCACAAGATCGTATTAGGAATATGAAAATAGCGACAAACATTTATGAAAACAACGTATATTTTACAAATAAACCACAAAATCGTGTTATGAATACAAAAATGTTGTTTGCCCGGTTGGGAGTGAACACATGAATGAAGAAATTGGGGGAAAAAGTCCAGAAGGGGGGGGGGGTCCCCCTCCCCCCTCCGCCCTCTTTCAATTCCAACACTGGTTGTCATCTAAGTATGTCCTGTATCACACACGTTTTATACGTCTGTTAACATAAAAGTAGTTTATTTTAGTTAAATTGGACTTTTGCTTGCATGTTAACTATAAATTATAATATTACAAATATAAAAAAAAAAAACATGGAGAAAATATGTGTGTAGGTAATGCCTTGTGAGAAATAGTTCGCGTTCGCACAAATGCGGTGCGTTTTATTTTTTACGTAATTTTCTAGACTTAGGTTGACATTTTTTTGCATGAGGCGGAGGAATAGCGTGAAAGTAGTACTTCAGCAGGGCTTCAGAAAAGTTGGACGTAGCCATGAATGTACTGTAATAAACTTTCAGTCCCGCAATTGAAGGATTTCCAACGAAAATCCCACATGTAGTGACCTGCAAATTTCTCGTTAATGTTTGGCACTGAATTTAGGGGTAACATTTTTTTTTTTTTTTTTTTCGTAAAAAAAATATTTTAAGACTAGGTGCACTCTAAAACACGTTAATTCAGAGCCAATTTCGTGACTGGATTATTTTTAACCGTCGCGCTTCCCAGGTGTCTGCCAGCATAATTAAGGACGTTTCGTGTCGGAGTAACTTAATTCTGATTGGCCAATTCGGACGGACCACGCGGCCAACGACCTCTAGAAAAGTCGCAAATTTGTGCGTAGGATGTTAAATTCTAGTTTGTGCATAATTACTTTAGTGGAAAACAGGTGGCGCTAATTGGATTATGCAAAGTGAAAACTTAATTTCCCTTTTGATTAGGTTGGAAGCATTTTGTCCACTTTGTTGCTGGTTTTTTCCGATTGGTCCAAAGTTGCTTAAGGGTCGCCAAACAAACTACGTTCCAGTGACAAAAGAAGTGTGTTTTAAATCTATTCTATCTTCAAATAATAACGATAATTTTTCAGTTCTCTACCCATATGTAAAAAAAATGGAACGTGTCAGTAACAAAAATCCGGTCCGGTACAACCAGTCAAGATATTTATACTGTACGTAATGTCTTCTCAGAAGCTGAAAAAATAAACACCTCCAACTTTCTTTGTCTGTATTCAGGAGCTCTTTCACGTTGATGAAGCCGCTGGTCACAGTAAAATGAAATCTCATCAGGAAACTTCCTGATGAGATTCAGGCTGTAAATATAGAAATTATGAGGGGCCACGGTGGTGTAGTGGTTAGACTACTAGCCTCCCACCTAGGCGAACCGGGGTTCGATACCCGGCGACGTCCTTCCCAGATTTGTGCGAGCATTGCTTAGTGAATTTGCCTAAGTCAATACTATTTGACTACTACGACAATTATCAAATGTGAAGGCGTGTTTGAAGTTACATTAGAATATAATAAAGTCATTGAAATTGAAACTGTTCAAGAATGTTCGGGAACCTGCAATGAAGGCATGTTATACTGTATATCGTGGTTCACCTTCAATAACAGATCTTATGGGGGACTTATGGGGGAAATTGATTAAGTCTAAGCTGTCACGGATCAATCCCTAGTTAAGAATTTGTCGACTTGCTATGCGACTAAGCGTTGGCAACAGTTACGGCGCGGCGCGCCTGTAACACTCACCAGTATGTTTAAGTTATTCATATCTTACTGTTAGGGATATGGCTATTTATATTTCACTTGTAGCATAGCCTGAATAGCGTTTAAAGCGGTGGAAGAAATTAGAAAACTATTAAAAGAATTAACTTCATGAATTTTAAATTTTTGTAGTTTCTTCCGCACAAATTTCAAAATTGAACAAAATTGATACGTCAAGCTACAACTCAAAATAACTGTTCAAGTTAGCAGAATGTCTCGAATAATATTTTCTTAGTAATTTATTACGTGGTTCGTAGCGGGAATATGGGGTGGAGCGATCTCGCTGGCTGCGCAAAACCAGTCTCCGTGTACCAACATTGAACTGCTTTTCTGTAAACACGACTATTTTAAACAACGTGAATATGGTTTGAGGCTAGATCTCGGTTTATGTAAAGAAGTGCTTCAGATGTTTGTATACTTCCTCTGTAACCAGTTTTTAATACGATTAGGTTAAGTTCGAACTGGTAAAACTATTTTATTCATGTATAAAGTCATGTCATTTGAAAATTAAGATATAAACAAACACGTTCATCAGTGTTGACCATGTGACTTTGACAGTTGAATGGTTTCGGGTAGGTCAATGTTGGGTACATGCGCAGAAGATGAGGTAATCTTTATTAGACCCTTACTGCAGGTGAGACAAATGTCGGATTTCAAAGCGAGCGTGCGAAGAGAGTTGGGCGGCTCTTAACATCGAGGTCTTGAGAGCCGATGAGAGCGAAGCGAGGTGAGTATGGAGCAGCGCCAGAATGCAAGGCCGGGGAAACGGGAGATCCCCGAGAAAATCCGCCGACCAGCGGCATCGTCCGGCACATGCGAAAATCCCGGGAGCGATCCCACCGGGAATCGAACCCGGTTCGCCTACGTGGAAGGCGAGTAGTCTAACCACTACACCACCTCGGCCCCTCTGATTTCAAGGAAGTTGCAGCCTGACACACATGTGATTTGAAGAAACGCTTTAACTGAAACCAACATTTGTGTTCAAATAACTTTTCGAAATTTGTTCGAAATAAGATATTAAGTTACAATTATCATACTTACGCTAAAAGGCAATATGAGCGTTACTTCAAAATTATTTTTTCTTTAAATTATTATTGATATATCACGAAACCATAAAATAAGCCTAGATGCTTGATGCCTCACGGTACCATGCAGCGACGTAGGCAGAAATTGGTTTTAGGAGGCAGGNGGGGGGGGGGGTCCGCCATCGATAAAACAGCGCCTATAATTTTTTTTTCAGTTGGAGAAAACTGTAAGAGTAGACACTTGAATTTTTTTATTTTACTTGTTTGATTTATACTGTTTTATTATACCCTTTTATTTACCTAATTTCCTATTTTGCTAATTATATTATGTTCTTTTTTTTTAATGTGTCCTTTATATTTTGCCCGAGAGGTGTTGAACCGGAAAAAATCCAACCTACCCTCCCCCCTGCTCTGTCTACGCCCCTTGAACCTGTGAACCAAGCTACGATCTCGACCATCACCGACATGGACATCACAATTGGGGTCAGTGCGTCGACCGTTATGTCGGCCGAGAAAGCGGAAGGTATTGATAGGCGTAGATTAATTTTAGCGTGCGTGGACGCCCAGCAGTGAAGATACCTCCGCCAGAAGTTTGCAGAGATTCTTGTCGTGGTGGGTTGAGGCGGAAGTCCCTGTAACGGTAACCAGAGGCCACTAGCAGGACTGACATTCCACTACGACCCGCGACAGTGGAGCCGTTTGTGCCCCGGCTCTGCTTCAGGGCGTATTGTACGTCTCAACTCACTGGCTGTGTTAGAGTTCACCAGCCATGTGCCCTTGTCTGGCTTCGTGCCCTAGAAAAGGGCATCGAGGCTGCGATGTCACATTGTCGCTGTCCGAATTCGCGGTAAAGAACACGGATGCACCCTTCAATGACTCCTTCAGCCAAGGGCACGGGCGACGCTCCCTTCACACGCCCTGCACTATAAGATTTTATTTTTCAGTTATTTTTAACAGTTTTGCAGCTTCTTCCTGCCATGTTCTGGACACTGCTGATGGCAGACAAACCTAGGCAACGTAAGAAAACGCGTTTAAATGATGCGCTGCGCATTGCGAAGATGGGTGTTCGAAATTAATACCCACGTCACCACGAAGGGATCAAGGAATTGTGGGTAATTGCAGGTATATAGTCTATTCGCAGTTTCTTCNTTAATACCCACGTCACCACGAAGGGATCAAGGAATTGTGGGTAATTGCAGGTATATAGTCTATTCGCAGTTTCTTCACACTTATAATCAAACCTTTGAAAAATCACCCCATGAATGACGTGTTTGGTTGTTTTCTAAATGTATCACGTGTTACAAGCGTTTTATACATGTGTTAACATAAAAATACCTTATATTACGTTATATCAAACTTTTACTTANATCACGTGTTACAAGCGTTTTATACATGTGTTAACATAAAAATACCTTATATTACGTTATATCAAACTTTTACTTATATTTTACCTACAACTTGTAATATTTCATTTATAATTCTTATGGATAAAACAGGGAGAAAATATGTATGTTATAATCCCTAGTAAGAAATAGTTCTCGTGCAAAATAATATTGAACTAAGTGCGCACGAATTCGGTGCGTAGTTACTTTGGTGTAATTGTGTAAACTTGGTTAACCTTCGTTTTTATGAGGCGAACGAATATCCTGGAAGTAGAACTTTAGCAGGGCTTCAAAAATAGGAAGTAACCGGGAGTGGAATATAATCTAAAACTGAAATAAATTTGGAAAATTCACGGACCTCCGTACGTAAGTAATTTAATTCCCATACATTTAAAACTATAAAATCTGCACTTTTTTGCATAATAAGCTGGTAAAGAGACAGTCATATCATAAGTAAAACTACAGCACGTGCTAAACTGGAACAAGGGTAATGCAAAAGTGTTACTCTAGAAAAATTACGGAAATGTTATTTTTACTAGCTGTTTGTGACAAAATAATGAGACCAAAAAGTTGCTGCTTTGTGAAAATTATGTTTTTGTATTGTATAATACTCGATTAGATTTTCACATTGACATAAACTAAAGAGTTTAAATAAAATATTCCTTTCTATCTTATCATTCAACGGGTTTACATCTGATGTGTGGAGCTGAGAAGACTCGTGTTTAAAGACTTGAAAGTATCGCGAAATGAATAGGCTTCAAACGTGTCTACGTTTATATAGCTTTTGTAACTGTACCATCAGTTTTTAAAGACGGCTTTGAGGAGCCACCTCCAATAAAATGTGCTCAGCAAAAGAAACACGGAATAGTATGGAAGCCTCTATTTGTGTTAAAGTTGCTTTCCACTTTAAAAGCACGGGGAAATGTATGAACAGATGAACAGGATTGTGGATTCCAGCTTGCGGACTGTTTGAACCCCGCGATATTTAAATAAGTAAGCAACTACATCGTAATTAATCTGTCGTAGACCTCTTAACATCGAGGTCTTGGAGAGCCAATGAGGGTGAAGCGAGATGAGTGTGGAGCAGCGCCGGAATGCAAAGGCGGGGGCAACGGGAGATCCCCGAGGAAACCCGCCGACCAGCGGCATCGTCCGGCAATATTCTCACATGCGAAAATCGNCTGCCCCCAGCAGTAGTTGAAGGAGGGGGGGGGAGAAGGAATGGCGCTGGCGAACTAGTGGACAAGAAAACAGACAGTGTTAACGTAGTTGTGGACAAACTAAGACAAGAAAATATACAGTATGAATAAAAGGATGGACAATGTTGAGGGTAAGGTTTGAAAAAGAGGTGAGTGAGCGCTCTCAAGGAGGAATGGCAAGAATTACAACAGCAGGGAAGAAGATGGCAGCGGCCGAAGAGTAGCTGAGATTGACCGCCACCTAACTTTAATTAAAAATAAAATTAAATTTAAATTAAAAAAATTGAATTTAAATTGAAAAATTTCATTACTATGCCGATTGTTACTCTAATTGTCATGAATCTATTTCAGTGCCTCCCAAATTAAGCAATGTGCTTTTAATATTGCGGTAACACGGGACTTTTTTTTTCATTATTCGCTGCCAACATTCGATAAAATCAGATAATTGGTCATGCATAAATTATCACTATATCAAATAGAATTTATTAGTATCTTTTTTGAAATGTGTTTCAAAAGAGTACTTCACAAAAATAAACAAATAGCCGAAATAATGCCAAAGGAAACTCTTTAGCAGTTTTACAAACATACAATAAGTTCTCATTAAAACAAGCTCGCCAATACACTGACACATATGTTAATATTTATATCCACCTATTGAATTTCTATAGGCAGTCGCGTGCAGAACACAGGCACACATCTACGGCTGCCTGCTCTGGGGAGTCAGTCACTCGCCGGAGTTGTTGACTATGGTACTATGAACACCGACTCACTTCGATACACCCTGAAGAGGTCACCACCCAAACGAGATCAAATACACGCATCTACTTAAAAAAACAGTAGATTCCAAATCAGAGTAAGTCTGATAGGTTTTTTTTTTTTAAGTTTAACAACCAACTGCTGGCATGCACCCGGGTATTCGAAGGAAAAATAACTGTCGACGTAATCTGCCAGTAAATATGTAAAACCCAGGAGTGGTTGTTGTATCTGTGGCAGACTAAGGCAGCTCGTTCCAAATTCTCGTCATTCTCGCGGTGAAATATATACACATAAGGACTGATTTGAAAGAAAAGATAATTAGTTTTGATTTTTTGTTTAGTGTTTTTTTTTTGGGCTTACTTTTTTACACAGGAAGTGTAGGTACGCCGATAAATGTTGACATTAATTAAACTATAAACCGTAAAGGGCAGGGATTTTTTTTTGTGAAGATTGGTTACAAAAGCGCTTAACCCGTTCAGTCACCGTGTCCACACGATCGTGGACATGTTGCACGTGAAGGATATTTATGGCCAGTTCTGTACGCATTGAGGAGTCAGTGCCAAGAGCATTGAGAGTGTTCCCTACGGGTAAAGGCTGTTAATAGTAAAGTGAGCACTTTTAAGGTCCTAGTTACTTTTTCCTTTCAGCCATTTCTTATCATTTTTGCCAACTTTTTAAATATATATTGCAATGTAAGTAATAAACACAGTGTTTATATTCCACCTCATTCGGAAGTTAACATCTATGGCTAAAATAAAATATATTTATTGTCTATTATTCCAAATGAGAGGGCTTTCGAAAGTGCTCACTTTACCGTGAATAGTCTATAACATGACGTGAGGAAGTTACCACACCTCTCGTTTATGAATGGCTGATGGCAACGTCTCTGAGCACGCAGCACGTTGTTTACTGGTTACAAAAAATACACCAGACACAAGTACAGTGCACATCAAAACATTACACGATTCTAACACTTCGGCTCACAAATAAATGCGTGATCGAACGGGTTAAGTAGACGCTTACTTTCAACTTAGCATCACACGAAGTTTTGTTTTCACTGCACTTCGAAACCGAGGCTTACAGCACTGGAAATCGTGCTACCACGAACCGCTGTAGTGGAGTGAGCTATCAATGTTATGATTCGGGAACATTGCCCGATTGGAGATAAATACAACATTAAGCTGGTTACTTACATTATAGTATATTCGCGGTATCTTCACGCTTCTTCAATCAAACCTTTGAAAAATCATCTTATGTATTCCGTGATTGGTTGTTTCTTGTGTATGGCATGTATCACAGGCGTGTTATACTTCTGTTGGTATAAAAGTACCTTTTTCTTGGTCTAATTGTATTTTTACGTACTAAATTACAATATTTAAATCATAATTAATATGAAGGGAAAAAAAGAAAGAAAATAGATATGTTGGTAAAGCCTAGTAAAAAATAATTCTCATGGAAAAATATAATTAAATTGAGCGCGCACACAAACGGTGCGTTATCCCTTTGGTGTAATTTTCTAGACTAAGTCAAGCTTTGTTCGCATGAGGCGGAGGAATATCCTGGAAGTAGAACTTTAGCAGGGCCTCAGAAAAAATTGGAAGTAACCAGANTTTGAGCGAGCACACAAACGGTGCGTTATCCCTTTGGTGTAATTTTCTAGACTAAGTCAAGTTTTGTTCGCATGAGGCGGAGGAATATCCTGGAAGTAGAACTTTAGCAGGGCCTCAGAAAAAATTGGAAGTAACCAGAGTGAACTTCAAAAAAATAACTGTGCATGGCAAATGATTGCATATTTTTCTGTGTTGCACCTAAAGATAAAAAGTGTGAGCAACAGTTTTACCATACGAAGAAATTGTCATACGAAGAATATACTCATTTACGATTTTACTATCTGAAAATATATTTTTGGCGTCAGTTAATTAATTTTAGTCTATATTACATATTTGAATATCACGTTAGTTATGATACAAAATTTGACAAAAATTATTTTATGTTTGTTTGGTATTTTCATTAATTATTATTAACGTCACGAAACAAAAATATATAATATACCCGAAACCTGGGAAAAAAATTGTGACAAGCTTCCGTTAACCCGATTTGCAAAATCCTACATTATAATCTTAATTGCATACTTAAACTTATTCATGTGATGCTACGAACTTTTCAACGGCTACTAAAAAGATGCCAGCAATAACTCCATACCTAATTTGGCAGACAGAAACCGCTGTATTTTTCATCAGTGTATGCGCGCGCATGCGTAGTGTGCTTGAATAGCTAACAAATGCTGTGTGAGGGGAGGGGGGGGCTTAGTTTTGTTTTGCTACACAACCATCTTGGCTGACAGCCAAAATATACACAGCTAATAAATACACGGATAAAAATATTTTATTTCCCCAATTATTTGAACACTTTTATTTTGAAGGTATTCGATGATTTGCTAGCATATTTTCTGTAATATTGCAGGCAATTTCACAAATATATTTTATCAATTTATGCAATGGAAATTGCGGGTAAACAATGACGTGCACGCACGATTGTAGTTTCACCACATAATACACTTTTGCTCTAAGAAATAACTCACCAGACATAAATTAACGCTAAACACGTGAATTTGTGTCTACATCTGGTTTGAATACGTTGTGACTCTTCGCACACCATATGTTTTCCGTTTTGTTACGGGCATGAAAAACGTGATTATCGACGAACTGTGTAAGTGAACTGATGAAAATAACGCATGCCCTCTCACGTACATAAAACGTAAATAATGAAGTATGCAATACATAAATAACGAAACTGCTACTACAGACATGTATTACCATGTTCTCTTTATTCACACCGAATAAGAAGTTTAACTACATCATCCGGAAAAAACGGAGTTACCATTACTAAAGTAACTAGTTCATACTAGTTTTTTATTCACATGAAATTAAACACCTACGTGGAAATAACGTCGCAATAGCAATTACTACTTTACATTCACTTCAGCCAATAATGGGGAGATATAGGCTAGTGTGTACCAGGATTTAGTTCCGTCGAGCGCGGGACAGCGGAGCGAGCTATATCCGGGTGTTCCGTTACAAAGGAAGTTATATATACTGCGAGGGAGGCGACAACCCTGCTTTTCACCCAGCAAGACTGCTGCCAGCGGATTCTTGGAGGCTCTGTGCTGGTACCCGTCTTCTGTTGCTGCAGCCACAAGTAGGTTACTGAATACATCGTGCTATGAATGTAAATACCGCTCCTATTGCTCACACCATAGACTTAAGTTGGGGTATACCGATTCTTAGAGCCGCGAGTATTAAGTGGATCGATTGATTTGGTTTCATAATGTGTTTTATTAACATGCAGTAGTGCACTGTACGTAAGGAACAAAAAAGCAATGAAAATAACAGAGATGTATACCAGCGAGAAAAACGCTCAACTGCAAGCAGGGTGTAAGTGAATAAACGGTATGGAACGGACGTAATAGAGAAGGAAAAGAAGGTGAAAGAAGGGGAAACTTAACAAAAACCCCAAATCATTAAGCGGATCGATTTGGTAGAAAGTTAGGCATTACGCTCCTCTACACACTTAACACACTATCGTTTGCATTTTTGGTTGCTGCGATCAAGTGAGGCCTTCGTGCAGCACTGTTCCACGCTCGCTCACACTGCTGCGTCCTACTTGTCGCTGGCTCGCAGTTAAACGGGGCGTGTTTAAACAACTGCCGTCCAATCGCAGTAGCCGGAGAGAAGAACACGTGTTTGAAGTCTACATCGCCGCCAAATGAATTCGCGAAATACTCAGTGTGTGTACCGATTCCTTGTATTCTGCGCATGTATTTACCCAACATTGATCTATCTTAAACCAACACAACTGTCAAAGTCACGTGGTCAACAACGATGGTCGTGTTTTTTCAAAAGTTTGATCCTAAAAGTGTGGAGAAACCGTGAATAGACTACACTTTTTTTTTGCGTAGTAAGTTTTTTATATTTGACTTAACGATTTACAGTTTATACTCGTCTAACATCGGAGAAACTTGTCAGCAATATGTAGGGTTAACTTTTTATTTATTTTAGGTTGGTCCCCCTACTTACTTTTTGCATTATTTTTAAATGGTCGCATTTTTTTGTGAAATTTTGCTTTGTGACCAACGTTTGCTGCAGTTTGGGAACATGTATGGTGATAAGTATGCAACACTTTCTTTTAATTATATAGTGTATTTTCAAGTACAGGGATTTGAAATTCCCATTTTAGGCTATGTTTAATAACTTCAAAATAATGTTTTCCGTTGTTTATGAAGCCAGTGGTCAGATTTCTCCGAGATTTTCTTACCCATGATCGGAAATGCAGGCGCCGAGCTTCGGAGTTCGTCGAAAATACGACACTCAGCGCCTGCAGACATGCCACCACTGACATACGATTGCTGTGTTGGTTGCAGCCCTTACAGGCGGTACAGCTGTAATACTGTACCTATAAGTCGATTCACGACTGGAAGAAACTTTTGAAAATCAACCTTTGAAAAAAACACCCTAGCCGTTAGCGACATGCATANGATTCTTGGAGGCTCTGTGCTGGTACCCGTCTTCTGTTGCTGCAGCCACAAGTAGGTTACTGAATACATCGTGCTATGACTCTAAATACCGCTCATATAGCTCACACCATAGACTAAAGTTGGGGTAGACCGATTGTTAGAGCCGCGAGTATTAAGCGGATTGATTTTATAATGTGTTTTATTAACATGCAGTAGTGCACTGTACTTAAGGACCAAAAAAGCAATGAAAATAGCAGAGAACATGTATACCAGCGAGAAAAACGCTCTACTCTACTGCAAGCAGGGTGTAAGTGAATAAACGGTGTGGAACGGAGGTAATAGAGAAGGAAAAGAAGGTGAAAGAAGGGGAAACTTAACAAAAACCCCAAACCATTAAGCGGATCGATTTGGTAGAAAGTTAGGCATTACGCTCCTCTGTACAACTTAACACACTATCGTTTGCATTTTTGGTTGCTGCGATCAAGTGAGGCCTTCGTGCAGCACTGTTCCACGCTCGCTCACACTGGTGCGTTCTACTTGTCGCTGGCTCGCAGTTAAACGGGGCGTGTTTAAACAACTGCCGTCCAATCGCAGTAGCCGGAGAGAATAACACGTGTTTGAAGTCTACATCGCCGCCAAATGAATTCGCGAAATACTCAGTGTGTGTACCGATTCCTTGTATTCTGCCCATGTATTTACCCAACATTGACCTATCTTAAACCAACACAACTGTTAAAGTCACGTGGTCAACAACGATGGTCGTGTTTTTTCAAAAGTTTGATCCTAAAAGTGTGGAGAAACCGTGAATAGACTACACTTTTTTTTTTGCGTAGTAAGTTTTTTATATTTGACTTAACGATTTACAGTTTGTACTCGTCTAACATCGGAGAAACTTGTCAGCAATATGTAGGGTTAACTTTTTATTTATTTTAGGTTGGTCCCCCTACTTATTTTTTGCATTATTTTTAAATGGTCGCAATTTTTTGTGAAATTTTGCTTTGTGACCAACGTTTGCTGCAGTTTGGGAACATGTATGGTGATAAGTATGCAACACTTTCTTTTAATTATATAGTGTATTTTCAAGTACAGGGATATGAAATTCCCGTTTTAGGCTATGTTTAATAACTTCAAAATAATGTTTTCCGTTGTTTATGAAGCCAGTGGTCAGATTTCTCCGAGATTTTCTTACCCATGATCGGAAATGCAGGCGCCGAGCTTCGGAGTTCGTCGAAAATACGACACTCAGCGCCTGCAGACATGCCACCACTGACATACGATTGCTGTGTTGGTTGCAGCCCTTACAGGCGGTACAGCTGTAATACTGTACCTATAAGTCGATTCACGACTGGAAGAAACTTTTGAAAATCAACCTTTGAAAAAAACACCCTAGCCGTTAGCGACATGCATANTTTTCCGTTGTTTATGAAGCCAGTGGTCAGATTTCTCCGAGATTTTCTTACCCATGATCGGAAATGCAGGCGCCGGGCTTCGGAGTTCGTCGAAAATACGACACTCAGCGCCTGCAGACATGCCACCACTGTCATACGATTGCTGTGTTGGTTGCAGCCCTTACAGGCGGTACAGCTGTAATACTGTACTTATAGTCGATTCACGACTGGAAGAAACTTTTGAAAATCAACCTTTGAAAAAAACACCCTAGCCGTTAGCGACATGCATATAACATTACAAACAGTGGCGAGCGCGGATACAGTTATGCCGTAAGGTTGCCAGCACAAAGAGAGGAAATAGTTCCAAAGTTTTAACGTAATTGTTAATTTATCGCTTACAAATGGGTGTCGAAAAGAATTGTATCTTATTACGACAATTATTAATGACGTGATGCTAACATATTTCGATTTCAACGTTTCTTGCATAGTCACATTATCACTCTCAAGGTGAAAGTAAAACGGCCATTTGTTTACTAACCTTCGTAGTCCTTGTGTTGTTGACACACGTGCCAGAGAATTTGTGCGATTATCTCGTTTAACCTATAATAATTCATTTACTGGCCTTGTTTTACTAATATCCGCTCTTTATTATTTAGTTTTTAATAACTTATGATTTTAATTTGTGCTCACTTTCAGTTCTAATTTCTTTTGTTTTTATGTGTTTCGTGCACGTGTCTTTCCTTTGCCACTTTATTCTAACGTTGCAGTGTTTGCACATAAGAATTGTTTTCACATTGTCGAAGACGTAGAATCCTTCACTCGCAAACTCTGCCGTCCTGTCGAAAACCGTCACAACCATCTTTAAATAACGTTTTACAATTGCGCGAAACATCCGACTCAACCACCACGCCATTTTAACGTCTGTAGCAATTTTGATCAATACTGATGATCTTGCCTTCGATGTACGGGAATTTATCGAAAGTCACTAACAATCGATTGTAAATAGACAACAACTATCGATTCATCAAAATACTCGGATTTTGGGTTTATGGAATGAAATGTTTTCGCTGGCATCGCATATTCTTTTGTGTGAAATTCTCAAGATTAAAAGCTTTACGCTTGTGGAATATCCATTAATAATATATATGTATATATATATATATATATATATATGACTTTTATAATGGGTACGTGCATGTACGAACACATCTACACACACAGTGGAATGTAAGCATTGCCATGTGACTGCCACATGGCAGTCACATGGCAATGTTTGTTTACCTTTGGCGGAAGGATACGAAATGGGCTTGAAAGTAAATCTTTAGCAAGGCTTCAAGAAAGTCTCTTCCAGTCGTGAATCGACTATATGTCTTGTCGGTGACATTCGTCGCTGTGATGCTGGAGGGCAGCACTGGAGAGATGGTACAGTGGTCACTTAGTCAGGTCGAAGGACATGTATTATCTGTGTTTGCGTGCAGTGCGGAGCGCATTTTTTTTGCTGTCATGGAGCGCTATATAGGCAGTCCACTTTTCAAAACCCTGCTTTGGATCTACACCTGCTTTTCATTTNGGCAGTCACATGGCAATGTTTGTTTACCTTTGGCGGAAGGATACGAAATGGGCTTGAAAGTAAATCTTTAGCAAGACTTCAAGAAAGTCTCTTCCAGTCGTGAATCGACTATATGTCTTGTCGGTGACATTCGTCGCTGTGATGCTGGAGGGCAGCACTGGAGAGATGGTACAGTGGTCACTTAGTCAGATCGAAGGACATGTATTATCTGTGTTTGCGTGCAGTGCGGAGCGCATTTGTTTTGCTGTCATGGAGCGCTATATAGGCAGTCCACTTTTCAAAACCCTGCTTTGGATCTACACCTGCTTTTCATTTNTTTTGCTGTCATGGAGCGCTATATAGGCAGTCCACTTTTCAAAACCCTGCTTTGGATCTACACCTGCTTTTCATTTTGTCTTTTTCTGCATGTGTAATATTCAATTGCCCTGGGCCTGATCACATTATTCATTCGCCATCCGTGTAAAACCATGATATCTTTAGGAATGTAAATGTGTTACTTATTTGTAAATCCTTACTCTAATACGTATAAAGCAATAAATATTAACTTACTATGCCACTAATTTAAGCATTACATTCGCAATACAACGTCAAGAATTAAGAACCACTTTTATCACTTCGCTGCTAACTTAAGTTACAGACCTGAAAAATTCGCGATTTCAATGACCTGCAGGCTAGACTCTACAGTCTTATGTACAAATATGCCGATATCATCTGCGCATTGGTTGTCTGCTGTCACAGTGGAAAGCGACGATTGGGCTAGCGTCCCTAAGGAGGAGTCAAACACCGTGTGGACCAGTGGCTAAAGTTATACAAACTCACGTGTTTCGAATTATTGCTTGTCCCAATATGAATCTGCGAATTCTTCAGGTCTCTAACCATTGTCTCTTATAATGTGATTTTTTTTTTTTTCGAAGGTTGAATGCTTTCGTCACGCAGACACAAGCCTATATGCCACGATACAATTGTCCTTACAAGCCCGGGAGGAAGCTTGCATGAGACCTACTACCCGAGCCTGCATGCAAGCAGTTATGGAGGGTTCTGTGGAATAACCTATTGAAAGATACTTGTTGCCGCACAATTAAAGACGAGCACATTTCTTTATGATTTTACTTACGCAACTGTGGTTCAGGTACAATCTTCACACACATCAGTATTTCTGCGTTTATGCATAGAGAAAAATTGTTTCATTGTTATAACTGGAAATTTTGTTTTAAATAAACGCGAATGTTTAACCAGAATTCCGCACAATGCTGTTTTAGAATCGGTAAACATTTTCGTGATTTTTTATTTCCTACTTATCCGTGTTTAATAGTCATGGGCTCTTTATTAAAACAAAATAAACAAAATGACTTCTCCACCCCTTCTCCGATTGGTTAAAATTTCAACCTTGCAGGAAACCTTCCCTCGAAAGTTGCACGCGACCAATTACGAAAACGTTCATGAAAAAGGCCAGCAATCGGCCAAATCTTCCATAGAACCATCCATACAAGCGGTCATACATGCTTGCATGGAATCGTCCAAGGAATCTTCCATAGTGGCATACACGCTTCAGTGTACGGTGCGAGCAACAGAAATTCCAGGGTTGCGATGAGTACGTGTCCCGGCAATCAGATATCTACCGTCGTACACTTGTGACTTTATACCGAAATTTGTGCGAAACGGATTCGCGTGCCAAACTGGGCACTCCTCGTTTGCCTTCGTTATTATTTTTGGCACTTCACAGTTAACGATTCTGTTTAAGGTGGAAATATCCGGTGCGAGTTGTACGGTGTGCGTGTCCAGTTTCGACGTGAACGTTCTGCGATTCTTTTCCCCGGAACTACCCTAATCTAAGGGTTAAGCTTACGTCTGAGGTAAGGATGGGACTTCAGTACGTCTCAGGGCTAAGCCCCATACATCTACAGGATATGGAATCCATGCAAAAATACATTCATCGCGGCAGAGAGGGATTTGACAGCCATGACCGCAATTGGCTCCCTTAGGGTACCTATAGTTAACCTGTAACTAAGAACCGTACCGGCATAGGTATCGTAAAATACCTCTCGACAGAATATAGGTTCAGCTTCTTTATGCATTAGACCTAACAGAAAATGCTACAGGAGAAAGATGGGTAGGAGTGTAATGGAGTGGAGACTTTTGCACGGCTCTTAACATCGAGGTCTTGGGAGCCGATGAAGGTGAAACGAGTTGAGTATGGAGCAGCACCGGAATCCAAGGGCAGGGGAAGCGGGAGATCCCCGAGAAAATTCTCCGACCAGTGGCATCGTCCGGCACGATTACCACATGCGAAAATCTTGTAGTGGCCCGGCCAGGGATTGGACCAGGTTCGCATTAATGGGAGGCAAACGGGCTAACCGCTCAGCCACCGTGGCCCCCTACAATAGTTGCAGGTCTTCCAGCACAACGGTGACACGAGAATGCGGAAGCGGCTATAGAATTACCTTGTGATGGACCAGGAAACAGCTCAAAAACTGCAAAGGAAATTTGCAATGGCTTTGCTTCATCTACATTAACTTTTTAGATTTACTATCCTTAGACTTGCAATGCCTTACACAGATGTGAGGTTCCTGATGTCTGAGCTGGTAGCGCACAGCTTATCGCCAATAAGGTGCTATCCCCATTTCCAATCAGCAAATACTTTTAAGTGTTAAATCATCTCATGTCACACTTTTTGATATTTGGCCTTTTTTAGCAGGCAAAAACTTGAGAGACATTATTGCTCTTTCCCATAAGTTGTTGAGTAATATGGTGGTAATATATCTCTCTTTTCTTATGGCACGTTCAGATAATTACTTGATAAATATATTAGTATAATTTTCTGGAAATTAAGTATGTTTACAGTGTGAGGAAATATTCAGAACATATTCACTACAAAGTCCTGCAAGGTTTGTTGATAAAAGTGTTTCCAATGCCTTCCGAGGCTGCCTTCCATTGCTACTGACCAGATTTGAAACAACGGATCACTGTAACCAGCAATATTTATTCATTAAGAATCATTAGTTCGAAAACACTTGGAAGTAATATTCTGTTAGAGAAAGTATTAATTTCTTTCTCAAATCAAGTTTTGATGTTTGAAATGATACTTTTTTGGAATTATATTTTCTTTAATTAAAAGTGATGGTATGACCCACCTAAACTGTCAAAAACTGACACAATTGTAATTTTTTTTTTTTTTTTTTTTTTTTTTTTTTNTATCTTCAATAGAAGATGGCTTGAATCACCTGCCAGTGTTATTTTACTAGCCTGCACCACATCGGAAAACACTTGTAATGACACAGTATTATACATTTTCGGGATACGCGGTTCATTTTCTTTCATTTAACGGGGTTTCGTAATATTTTATCGGGATTCAAAATTAAAGCGGTGGTGGTTCGTTTATCTTGGTATAACGTTATACAGGTTGTATCAGTACAGTGGTTACAAACTTTCAGGAGATATAGAGTACACCTAGACGATCAGAAATCACATAGCGATGCATGGTCGGAAACGCTTTCCTGGCGCCGCAGTGACGACACAAAACACAAGAAAGGAAGGACACGAACAGGGTGAGAAAACATGTTTATTTTCTTAGTACAGCANGGTTTCGTAATATTTTATCGGGATTCAAAATTAAAGCGGTGGTGGTTCGTTTATCTTGGTATAACGTTATACAGGGTGTATCAGTACAGTGGTTACAAACTTTCAGGAGATATAGAGTACACCTAGACGATCAGAAATCACATAGCAATGCATGGTTGGAAACGCTTTCCTGGCGCCGTAGTGACGACACAAAACACAAGAAAGGAAGGACACGAACAGGGTGAGAAAACATGTTTATTTTCTTAGTACAGCAAAAATGCTGGGACGTCTTTGGCTGGTGTACGCGCACTAAGAAAATAAACATGTTTTCTCACTCTATCTCTCCTGAAAGTTTGTAACCGCTGTACTGATACATTCTGTATATCGGACGTGGTGCATAACCCCCGCACCGGCAAACTTGAACTTGCTAGTTTATTTCTCCGCCGGTGTGGGAGGTCGCTGCCTTTGTTTTTTCTTCGGGCAAGTTTTTAGACGTAAATTAATAATCAACTACGACTGTGGCGCTGCTCTCTACTTCGTCTGTGTAGTGTATCGGTGAACCCTGTTTGTACTCGGCATACCTGAACACTGGGTGAACTGTGGCATTTTTAATAAATAAAAGTAAATACTAATAAACCGGAACTTGACTACATTATTTGGTAATTAATTGGCGCCTTTTTATAGAGTCTCTGAGCTAGTCGAGTGGCAACTTCCAGCCGTCACCACCTTGACGTGCGGCATTACAAAAATGGCGGGCTAACGCGAGGCTGTAATAATATAAATGCGGCAATAACGAGCCGCGTGCCACATTACACACTTGCAAATCCATTGCTCTTAGAAACTCTAGCTTTGCATAGGGCACTAATCAGCAGAGTGGAAAACACAACAACTACCAGTGCCTATCAGTGCTCATCAGCAATACCAACACCACAGCTGACATTCTGAACGTTGCTGACCAGTGTAATCTGTACAGTAAGGTGGTACTAAAGTCCTGTTCAAGTATTTAGTGCCCGATTCACATATACGCTGATACCACCCATCAGGTAGAATATGCTGTTAACATGTAAGTACATTTTCTGCATTGCCATTTTTATTTTGTTTTGGTTGGATGCTTAGCATACAACCACATTGGTTTATTATTTTTTAATATCAATCTTCCAAAGTGAATGCTGGACAACAAAACAGGTGTTGCAGATGGTTTCACATTTGAAACATAAGGACCGCTGAGTGGTAAATATCAACATAGTTTGCTCATTCTGCATATAAAAATTCTGGCAGGAATTCAACTTTTTGCCAAAGCTTGTGCAAAAAATGACATGTTCTGACTGGCTGTTCAGCTTTCTGCTTTCCCTATTGCACTGCATGCAGGATACCTGAAAGATTGAGCCACATCTCAAGATTACGAAAGACAAAAGAAGGGGGGATGAAAAGAGGTTAAAAGCTATTTTCTGCAGTAGACAAGGGTTACTAGAAATGTAACTTCCAGCTCGCTAGCTGTGCACTGCTTATCACTGCACTTGTTCAAGTACAGTTCCGACGGTTGCCAAGCTTTCAGATATCCTGCGTGCAGTGTAAGCACGTGCGTGAATGGTGCCCTAAGTGCTTGATGTTCTCCGAGGATGAGGATGACGATCGCGAGCGTGCTGCTGCTGGCGGCGGAGCTGGTAGTGTTGCTGACCAGCAGCCTGCTGGAGGCATCGGACCTGTCTGGGGCAGAACCGCACCCCCATGACCACCTCTTGCTGCCCGTCGTGTTCGAGGAGGCGATGGAGGAGGAAGGTCTGGACCCCGCCCTGGCACTCGCCGGCCCCCTCCACCTGCCCTACCTGCTGGTCAAGGCCATTGCCAAGGTGAGTTGCCTCGGCTATAGCCACTTCAAAGCCTACCTCAGCAAATAAATGTTTTGGGAATTAGACTTTTCTCCAGGCAAGTAAAAAAAATTTTCTACAGCTATTATTTTTTACTTTTGTGCTATTAAATATACTCCAGAGAAAAAATAGTGAAAATGGTTCAAAATAGCACTTCTAGAGCAGAAAGTAGGCATATGTAGTTTAATCCATTAGCTTAAATCACATTTAGTAATAGCCTACTGTTACAGACGAATTTACGAAAAATTCAGCTTCCCAAAAATGCATATATCACAGTCTTGGTAGAGCCTGTCGCAATGCTTTCATGTAAGCATGTATGACCTTGGAGCCATTAAATATTAATAAATTATAGAGATTCGCCTTAAGGGTACTGCCTACCGGCTGGCAGCTGCAAAATTTAAATAGTAACTCCCATGTTGAGGAAATTTTGCCTCATTGCATTAATTTTAAGGATAGGCGTTTCAAATTAAATACATTCTTCAGAAATTTTTTTAGGAGATAATCACTATGAGCATGTATTTTTGATATAGATAGGCAGTACGTACTTTATTGTAAAACATAAATTTTAAAAATTCCTTGCAAACAGGCTATACATGTTATGGAAACATCTCTGCTGTGGGGAACTTTTCAAAAAAAATTTTTGGAGAAGACATTTTGTTTGAAATGCCTATCTTTAAAATTAACGCACCGAGGCAAAATTTCCTTAACAAGAGATTTCCTATTTAAATTTCGCAGCTGCCAGCCGGTAGGCAGCGCCCTTAAAGTGAAGGATGCCATCCAATTTTTTGTCTTCTGTGCATATCTCTAGTAATCACAAGTGCATTGCCAGCACTGTCAAAATCACACATTCAAACAATTACATAGACATTTGTGTTTATTTTTTCGACATACTCATGGTGTTTGCATAAAAATAATTTAGCATAACTTGAATATATCCTAACTGCATTGAAACTTGGCCAGACTAAGTCACGTGATTTTTGACAGTTCTTTTGTAAAAAAAGAAAGCAGTTAATTGTTAACGGTTCTGCCTACATGCAGCTATTTTGCAAATTCAAGGCTCCAAAACATGCAAACTCTAAGGCTAACTCTTGCTCACATTAGGGATGGGCAGTTTGAGATGAAACCCCGAGATTTCTCGAGACTGGCCAAAGAACTGAAGCAATGTGGGACTGCCAATGAGATTCAAATCACACTGGTTGTGAGGCACTCAATAGACAGCGTAGGTACTCTTGAGTTAACACACAGCACATATGGACAACCTGTTGCTGCCAGAATTGTGCCCTCTTCCCTATTTTCAGTGCCCCACAGCAGCCTTCCTAGTTTATGCTGATTGTAGGTACAGTACTTGGAAGTGTAATGTTGGAGTAAAATTTAATTAATTTCTGCTTTCTTAACATTGGTCAGTAATACCTTTACATCAGTGTCTTGCAAAATCCTCCCGCTGCTGTAATCTTGAGTTGCTACCCGTGTCATTAGCAGACTTAGCGGAACTTCACTTATAATACATTATTATAATACATATTAAAAGTCAACATCAACATGCAAAAATTAATTTATGTTAATATGTAAAATAACCATGCAAGTTGGTCAAAATAATGTAAAACCCTTTTTCTCAACGTTTTATTTAAAGGGGTGACGCGTGACATCAGTTAACTGATGTTATGGCCGGGCAAGGTTTTGATGTGCCGGTCAGACACACCGACTATTTAACTGGATTGACTTTATTGGCTGCTAACCGGTACCGGCAGATGTATAAGCTGGGGCGCGTGGCTTGACGGCACAGCACAAAGTCTGGTGTCTGCTTAGCAGTCCTTCGCACAACTGGTTTCCACACAGCCACTGGTTTACCTGTATTGGGCGTGGCCTNCGGCACAGCACAAAGTCTGGTGTCTGCTTAGCAGTCCTTCGCACAACTGGTTTCCACACAGCCACTGGTTTACCTGTATTGGGCGTGGCCTGAGGTAACTCCTGACTCGGCCGCTGTTGCCGACTGGAACTCGTGCCCAGACCTTGGGGGAAGGTGATGCTGCGGCTGGCGGTGCTGGTTGGAGCCCGTGCAGGGCTGTTGGTCCTGAACCACGGGTTAGCTATTCCTAATGGTACAGGAAGTCCTTGGCGAAATCTCTCAATAGGATGCAGCTTGCCGGTGGTCTTGTGGGGTGGCTGAAAGCTGAAAGAGGGAGCTGGGGGAAACTGGGAGGTGAAGCCTTTCCAGTTGGCGGGTGGCTCAAGCTCGTTCCGGAAGACATGGGGGGGATAGACTGCGGAGGGAGGTTGAAACTGGATTGCAGTTCAAGCTAGGCTCAGAGGAAGCAGCTGCCCTCTTAGCTCTACACTTTTGCACCACTCCTATGGGTGTATGGCATAGAGGTAGGAACTAATGTCTGCCACACTAAGGAGGAGCAGGTGATGAAGATCCCTATCTAGGTGTGAAGCCAGTCATGGCTGGACCACTCAGATTCAGTCCAATTACTCCTTTTGGCGAAAATAACGCAATATATGGAGCACTAGGTTGATCAGAATGTGCAGTCGCGTTGTGGGTGTGGTCCAAAAGGGTTTAGACCTCCAGAACCAGTCTTATCACTCCTTCCTGCGAAAATAACAATGCGGTGGATGGAGTAAATCGGCAAGGCTGGCTGACTAGCCGCCTTGTGGATTGAGTTCCTAGAGGTAGTGGCTCTACCGTACGTGTGCACCAGGTACCTTGGTGTACCTGATCCACAGTATGGGTGGCCATCTAATGTGCTTGACGTACGTGCACCCGGTTAAGGGAGCCCAGTCCTACTCTAAGTTCGGCAAAAAGTGTTTCAATGATGCGGTCTCCTGCTTTTCCTTGGTGGGCTGATGTCTACTTGGGATTAGTCACATTCACCCTAGAAATGAGGTTAGATACGATCACATGTTTATTCCAGTGAGGAATAAACACAGTGGCCCGTACTAACTCGTAACAAACTTTGAATTGTAACGGAAGTAAACTACGGTAATACAAGGTCAACGGGGCCTGGGTCTAAACTAGACAAGAGCAGATGCAACTAGGTAGCTATAATACTAACTGAACCTAACTAACTCTAGTGCTGTTGTCCAGAAGTAACTCGGGGTGTCACTACCAGAGTGGTAGCGAGTGTTAAGGAGCTGAAGACTTCTTCGGAGGTTGAAGGCCTGGAAGATGTTTTGAAGGTAGTGGTGGTCCTTCGTGAGGAAGGTGGTATAAGCAGAGAGCTCCAGCACACGAGGTGGTGTAGTGAGCTGCTGAGTATCAACTGGCGAGATGGGGCCAATGGCTGAACCCTCATACGCCACTGAATGGCATTGGAGTCATGATGGGGGCTGTACGCTCACCTATATGGATGGCCGGCTGCGGGCCCTTCGGCTGGTCAGGTATCTTCGTGCTGGAGTTCCTCCCTTAGCAGCGAAGGCCGCTATCTATCTGGAGGAGACTGGACGTGTGGTTCTCCTCGTATGCGGGTTGCATCGCTCCCGCGAGCTTAAGGGCAGCACTGAGTTACTTGGCTGTCTTCTATCGCATGCACGTGTGTGTATGCGCNTACTTGGCTGTCTTCTATCGCATGCGCGTGTGCACGTGAGGGGGGGGGGATGACGTCTGACACAAAGGTGAAGACTGTCTTGACTGCCATGTCCGTGGGTGCCCCTTACCTACGGGCATGCTGGCAGGCTCTGTAGCAAGTCGTCCAGGGTTCAAATCCCGCCTGGGGTGACGTGATGACACGTGAAGATAAGGCGAAGTTTTATTTAATGTGTGTGTGTCAGAACACGGTTATTTGTCAGGTGGTAAGAGAAAACAATTCACAGTTGCAGCAACACTTCCAAGAACACCATTTCGATTAAGTGCAAATCAGGGACATAGTATTATACACAGTGGCAGAGCTGTTTCCATGCAACATGAATCTGAAGTTTTAATCTTTAACCAATATTTAAACTACGTATATGAAAATAAAAATTTAAGTTTAAAATGACTTAAGTAGGTAGTTAAACGGTATCTATATTTTTGTTATTAATTTTTAAGGCCACAGTGGTGTAGTGGTCCAACCAGTTTGCTAGCCACCATAGTGAACTGGGTCAAATTCCCAATGGAGTAATGCTGAATTTTCATGCATGGACAATTCTGTGGATATCGTTGTTGGCTGGTGGCTTTTCTTGGAGTACCCCTGTTTTCCATACCTTTGTATTTTGTCGCTGTTCCAAACTCACTTCAACCTTNCATATGTCAGAACACGTCATGCGTCAGGGGGTAAGAGAAAACAATTCACAGTTGCACTAACACTTCCAAGAACACCATTTCGGTTAAGTGCAAAGTCAGGGACATACTATTATACACAGTGGCAGAGCTCAGCTTCCATGCAACATGAATCTGAAGTTTTAATCTTTAACCAATATTTAAACTACATATATGAAAATAAAAATTTGTTAAGTTTAAAATGACTTAATTAGGTAGTTAAACGGTATCTATATTTTTATTATTAATTTTTAAGGCCACAGTGTAGTTGTCCAACCATTTTGCCAGCCACCATAGCGAACTGGGTTAGATTCCCAATGGAGTAATGCTGAATTTTCATGCATGGACAATGCTGTGGATGTCGTTGTTGGCTGGTGGCTTTTCTTGGAGTACCCCTGTTTTCCATACCTTTGTATTTTGTCGCTGTTCCAAACTCACTTCAACCTTCATCAGCGCTAGTTTCAACAGCTATGCGCCGCCCAAATGACAAACGTAATCATCATACATAGGTTCCAACTACATAGCGGCCGGGTCTGCCTGTAGCACAGGCCAGTCTTCCCACCACTTCTCCATTGTCACTCTGCTCCAGTCATAATCTGTACTCCTTACAAACTTCACTACCTTCAGCCATAAATCTCTAGTCTTCCCCACTGCCATATGTCCCACATACACATTTCTTACTAAAGGCTATTCACGATAAAGTAACCACTTTTGAAATCAAGCTAATAAAAAAATCACTGCTCCCACCTGCATATTTCGACGGTCACACTAAGTGACGAGTGCCCAGTTAAGTTGGTAACAATGGATGGAAAGTAGTTCCATACCTTAACATAGAATAAAAAGTGTCAGATAACCATTTGTAATAAATTATTTCTTTTGCTTCGTTTTTTTGTCAATGCATCAAAGTGAAAAAATTAACATTTTTGTATAACATTTTTCTAACAATTTCATAGTTTCACTTAACCGACTCATGAATAAAGTGACAAGGCCCATGGCAATGTTAATTTTACGTAAGGCAGAAGAATGCACAATGTGGATAACCGTAGATTTTGGACAGTGTTTTCAAAAGTATTGATTTAACTGTGAACAGACTATACCTGCATAAATTTTAACTGGCGCACTGAAAGGCATACATTCAGTAAAGTTCGTAACGATGGTGGGAAAGTAGTTCAATGTCTTAACAATTATTTGTGCAAACAGATATAATTTATTTTACTTTCTGTTTTTTTTTTTTAAATTGCATCGAGGTGTAAGAATTAGCATATGTAAAATTTGCACTTTTATAATAATTTTACAAATCAATTGACTGACGCATAAATAAAGTGATCAGGTCCATGGCAATGTTAACTTTATTTACGGTACGGCTGCTTTCAAAAGTGCTCAGTTTACCGTGAAAAGCCTTTATCCTTGCTCATTATTTTTACTGCTAACCCTAAGACTCATCGTCTGTTCCTTTTCCCAGGCTAAAGTGTGGATGCTAAGCGTAACGCTCGTGGTTCTGGTGGGTGGGGCTCTGACCATGGCGCTCTGCACTCTCACGCCTCTCTGTAAGCTCAAGCTCCCAGAGCTGCTGGGCTCCAGCGCGGCCAGGACGTCTGCCGACCAGCTGGCAGCGCTGACGGCACTCTTCACAGAGGCCACTGCCAAGTACAGCACGCTGCAGGAACAGCAGTCCTCACGGCAACAGCAACTACCTCAAACACACTAGTCACTGTGAGAATGTTAGCTGCCGAGACGGTTACATCCGTTATTCAATGGCATTATTTATGTACTTCATAAAAATCTGTTTCCTCTTCCACGTATTTATTTAAACAAATAAAAGGTTTGTTCTAAGTAACACATTTAATGTTTTACAAAGTATTAATTTATTGTTCTTTCCCTACACTAAATTTTTTTTAAGTTAAATTCAACATTTTTTTTATAATCTTGGGTGTGGAACTACCACTGGTTCAAATTTTGAAGTTGTAGCTATTTGTTTCCAATTTTTAGAACATTTGCTACACTAACCTAAGTGTTTATTTCTGCCAGATGCCATGGAACGTAAACTTGAAATTGTCTACATCCTATAATAATTTGAGAAGGAACTTGACAATGTAAAATTGTGTTCGTTGGTCCTGACTAAGATGAAACATGTTCTGAACCACAGCTTTGGCATCAAAACTGAGTTAAACCATCTGCAGAAGATTACTTATACGATTTTTATTAGTCCCCGTTATCTGAAAAATGGGCACAGTCCTAATTGTAGATAAACAATTACAGTTATACAAAGGGGTTCAATTGACTAACTTCTTGTTACAAATACAGGAAAAAATGGAAGAAAATGTAGGTTTAATTAATAGCAGAAAAAAAAAGTATTACATAGTCAGATGTAACTACTACACATTTCATCTTTCATGGTACTCAACTAATATTATTTATATGCATTTATATTTGATTTCAGATATAAAACATTTATTTATGTTGACATTAATATGGACATGCAACGAGAGGTTAACTTTACAGTGTACACACATATGCTAATTTATGCTTGTAGAAGAGATTTCAATTTATGCTGATTATTTTCAAGAGATATTTAATCAGAAATAATTTAACGTATGTACTCTGAATTCTTTCTTTTTCACATAGGTAATTCAGTGTCACTTAAAAGTTATTTAATTGTTTTTTTTTTTTTTTT
>NQII01000252.1:585789-604196 GCA_002778355.1 Clitarchus hookeri
CCGCACCTCTCAGGTGTTGATGTTGTGTATTTGTGAATATATACGAGACAATATATTTGTACTTCAAAATACAACAGTAATAGTCTACCTCATTACAATACCCACAACCTCCACGCACTTTATAGTCTGTGCCTGGGGGGACATTAACTCTGACCATATAAGCCACCATGTCTTCAACAGTGTACCAAAGCGAGATGAGTTAAGTTGCACTACCTGATTCACAGACGTTCCACTTAAAGCTAATTTGAGTAAATTTGTGTAGATGTACACACATTTTACTACCAAAAATGCTGTTCTTGCAAACTTTTTAATAATTTCATGTGTTGGTGAAGATTTATCATGTCCAGGGATAAGAAAATATTTTAGAATAAACTATGTGGACAAAACATGTGTATATATACACATATATATATATGTATGTATATATGCATGTGTATATATATATATGCATGTATATATATATATATATATGCATATATACATGTGTATGTATGTTTATGTGTGTATATATATATATATACATACATACATACATATTATATGTATATATCATATGCTTCTTTCGAACCTTTTTGGAATTTCATTTGAATATGCTCTTACTGTTAGTGTTACATTATTTGTTAGTAATAGGTCTAGTTTAAATAATTAAATTTCTCACCCTCCTATACAGTATTTAGTTCTGTAAAGTAATTGTCTATAACTAAAAGAATCGCGATTTTTGGAATCTCAAATCGAGAGTGGTATCGGGATCGAGAATCGGAAAAAAGTGGAATCACTACATCCCTAAATTCTACAAGATTTTTTTTGCAATTTTACTTACAGCACATGAGTTCCTGTAACAGAAAAGTGGCGGAGTACTTGTACTTTTATTTCATTTCACAAGCAGTGTGTAACACTTTTAATTTCCATTGCTATGTTAATCAGTGCAATAACATTTTAATTTAATACTTTCTATCCAATTTCAAAACATTTTGCCCCTAAATCTCTCTGGGAAACAATCTACATGCTCTACTGAACCAATTTTTTTTTTGTTACGCTTTACATGCAGTCACGAGAAATGAGAAGACAACATAATTATTTCATTATTTAAAAAGCNGAATCTCAAATCGAGAGTGGTATCGGGATCGAGAATCGGAAAAAAGTGGAATCACTACATCCCTAAATTCTACAAAATTTTTTTTGCAATTTTACTTACAGCACACGAGTTCCTGTAACAGAAAAGTGGCGGAGTACTTGTACTTTTATTTCATTTCACAAGCAGTGCGTGATACTTTTAATTTCCATTGCTATGTTAATCAGTGCAATAACATTTTAATTTAATACTTTCTATCCAATTTCAAAACATNTAATTTCCATTGCTATGTTAATCAGTGCAATAACATTTTAATTTAATACTTTCTATCCAATTTCAAAACATTTTGTCCCTAAATCTCTCTGGGAAACAATCTACATGCTCTACTGAACCTATTTTTTTTTTGTTACGCTTTACATGCAGTCACGAGAAATGAGAAGACAACATAATTATTTCATTATTTAAAAAGCNATTTTTTTTTTGTTACGCTTTACATGCAGTCACGAGAAATGAGAAGACAACATAATTATTTCATTATTTAAAAAGCTAGTTTTGCCAAATAAACAGCTTGAACTTATTTTTAGTCTGAATAATTTTAAAGCTGCCTTAATAAATTGTGGAATTTTTCATGGCTGTTTTGATTTCCAAGTTAGGCCTAATTAAATTCAGTTTCCCACCCTCTCTGTCGGAGTGCTATTTCTCGTCAGTTTCTTATGTTCTATGATTTTTTTTTTTTATGGGGATACATACATGTCTTTTAAAGTGTCATGCGAGTTGTTTATAGCCGGGCATAAACTATCAAACATTTATCACATACATACTATACAGAGCGGTGTAGTACTAGGTAATAAATGAAAAACAACAGGAAACAGTTCACCAGAGCAATGACCATGTGTAATGAGCATTTGTCAACACCTTTCACATGACTGACCCCATGTTACAAACTGTGTATGTGATATCAAGGATTTGATATGAGCATTCACAAATGTACTGCCAAGAACTAACTAAATACATATGTGAAAAGTGCTTTTGGTTTGTCAGAGCCATTGTTCCCTTGACAATCCTGTATGGGAATAAACCTTAATTACTGGGAAGATCCACCCTATTGTTTCTACTGAAGTGGATTTGGAAAGCCAAGGGNTGTATGGGAATAAACCTTAATTACTGGGAAGATCCACCCTATTGTTTCTACTGAAGTGGATTTGGAAAGCCAAGGGGTAAATTTCTGTATAAGAGGAGAGGGTTGCACAGTCGCAGACTACTTCTTACGACACCCGAAGTCACTCTCTTAACATTTCCGAACAGCATAATAAGTTTAAGTATGTTACAGAATTCCATACTAGTAACGATAACATGGCTTGGAAGTTTGTTGAATAACATTTCTACGGGAAATGCCAGCAGCCAAATTTAGATTAAATATTTATTTTTTCTGCATGATGCATTTTAATTATATATTTCGTCNGTATGGGAATAAACCTTAATTACTGGGAAGATCCACCCTATTGTTTCTACTGAAGTGGATTTGGAAAGCCAAGGGCTAAATTTCTGTACAAGAGGAGAGGGTTGCACAGTCGCAGGCTACTTCTTACGACACCCGAAGTCACTCTCTTAATATTTCCGAACAGTACAATAAATTTAAGTATGTTACAGAATTCCATACTAGTGACGATAACATGGCTTGGAAGTTTGTTCAATAAAATTTCTACAGGAAATGCCAGCAGCGAAATTTAGATTAAATATTTATTTTTTCTGCATGATGCATTTTAATTATATATTTCGTCAGGACTCGCTTGTAAAAAATCACACACACATTTATGTCCAAGTGGTTTATTTACCCAACAGTACAGCATTCTGAAAAAGCAGCATACTCTTCTCATACAATTGTATTAAAAAGCAGCATCTGAAANTACTCTTCTCATACAATTGTATTAAAAAGCAGCATCTGAAAAATATTACAGATAAATATCTCAATGCCTCAAAAATGTATGTATGCCAGGCCATGACCAACTCTTACTTTTTTTTTAATAATGAATACAATTATCACAAAGCAGTAGTAAGGACTGCCATAAAGTATCAGTCAAGATTGTAAATGCTCACCTGATTGTAAAACTTTTAACTATGCAACATATTTAACACTATCTTTTATAGCAATGGGCACTGTCAAATTTTTAACAATTGGGCAGTTATAACATGGACACCATATTAACTAGTGAACAGTAGTTTAGCCATCCCCAATGGCTATGAACATACAGTTATGGGTCGTTCATTAAGATGATTAACTTAAATGAAAATCCTACCACTGCAGATACTTTCATTACAATCCTGATATTAACAACTCAAAAATAAATACTCTNAAATATCTTCACACACAACAATAATTATACTTAAACATAGTTGAAAGCTAGTATGGAATCTCTTGTCATGAACATAGAAGTAATCCAACATGACTCTGGTTATTTTTGGCTCTGGTTATTTTTGGCTCACGTAAATACATTCATTATTATGTACACTTCAAATTTGTATAACTTTATCATTTGTAATTTTTTTTTTTTACTAAAATTAACTTATTTATATTATTCTTACTTGCTTTCAGTGTGTAAATTAGTATTATTATTGAATTTAAACAAGTATTATTGTTTAATTAATTATTAACCATTTTTGGCTCATATATCCAAATTTAAACAAATTTACTGTTTCAATAGCGTATATAATTAATTTATAGTTTTGGTTCACTTACTAACTTTAAAAAGCATTGAACATATATTAAAACAATTATAATGCAAAATATGACACAAATTTGCAATTTGGTAATCTGAAATTGGATTTGAAGAGTTCAGAATTGTTATGACCAACTGTATTTTTGTTTACTGTTCCTATACCTGAAAGGCACAAGGATCTATCCAACTTTAATGTTATGGCTAAAAACCATTAAATTATGATATTCAGCAGTGCACATCTCTTTATGTACAGGCAATTTTATAAAAATGCATATGAACATTTTAGGAATACAAACAAATATCGGAAAAAAAGACCCTTTTTTATATACAAATATAATGTTTTTACCCAATGCAGTATAGTAATTTTTACTTATGGATAATTAACAAACGCAATTATACAAAACATTTAAAAGCCATTTTTAAAAATACTTTACACACTATTATTACACACGACAACTGTACTACAACCAATAAATTATAACAGCTAAATTTCACATTTGGGAAATAATATTAATAAAAAAAAAAACTATATACATCAAAACAAAGAACAAAAACATAGAGAGCCACAGAATAAAAAATTAAAACAAAAGGAAGATATTGCTAGGCATCTGTGCAAGTTTTCAGATCTGATAAAAATTAAATATTAAGTTGAGAGAGGTACACAACCGCAAAACACATGAATGTAGTAACTTACTTTCAATAGCACTGGTATTAAAAAATACCAATAGGAACACTGCAGTTACAGGCAAAAAAAATAGAAAAGCATTTTGGCATAGTTTACAGAAGACGTGTAAAAGAGTCAAAAAAACCTACAGCAATATCAGTCTAAAAAAATTATAAAAACTACAAAGAAATATTAACTGCATATAACTAAGTCCGAAATTTTTGGCTTTCCACCCACCAAACCAACACTAATTTTATGTTTTCTGAATTTTCACAAAAGTACCAATTACTNAAATTTTTGGCTTTCCACCCACCAAACCAACACTAATTTTATGTTTTCTGAATTTTCACAAAAGTACCAATTACTCTGACTTAATGCTTACAATAAAATTTATTAAGTGTTTCTTTTGTAAAATGTTTTGTTCTTTGCAAAATTAAACAAGGGTTTACAATGTACATAATTTTCTTTGGGCTTCGTAAGTAAATAATTTACAATATTTACATGCATATCAGGAACTCTTTAATGCAATTCTCATCAATTACGTACCGCATTAAGTACATAAACAGACTAGTATTTACTATATTTCAAAATGCAATGACGTGTTAAATAACATTTACCCGACAGTGAAACCAAATGGACTGAGATTTTGATATTGTGCTAATTTGTCGCTTGTGCGCACGTATTTCATATGTTTAAAAACATCTCTTACAATACAATTTCCATGCAGTATCATTTACATTATCAGCCAATTACAGTACCTGCATGAACAGCAATCACAAAGATTAGATGTGAGAGTATAAATGGCAACTCCATTATGTATTCGAAAATATGTGACAAGTGCAGTATATTATAAAGGAGCCAGTTTTAAATGCGAAGGAAAATAAAATCAGTCTAAATCAACCTGTGACGGTAAAGAATAAGTGTTTTGTCCAGAAACTCCGGTTACTTTAGGAAATGCGCAGTCATATTGTCGACAAATTCAAATGATTCAGTTAAGCAAACAGTTCCAAACTGAAATTTAAAATTTAAAGTCAGAATTTGCTGACGTCATAACCACTAAATTGGGTCACTATACAAAAAGTCTACAGTTTTAAAGTTGACAAATCATGAACCAGTATTTTCAGTTCCATATTGTGTGTCACAGCCCAAAGTTCCTATTTTCAAACAAATCATAGCATACTAAAAAAAAAGGTAGGTATTATATTAGATTCTTATAGCGCGTATGCGAGTCCCTCATTCTCATTTTTTAAGACCTATGGTTTACAAATATTATCACGAGTCGTTTCACGGAAGTCGTGTGGGTTGGAAATTATTACCTGACCTCGTATAAGAAACAACATTGAAAAATGAGTAAAAGTATGCGAGACGTGTCAACGCGGTAAACTAAAGAATCAAAAACAAGGGAAATATTTTGGTTCTCCTGCAAATTTTGTATGGGAACGGGTGTATTTAGACGTCATGGGACCGTTACAACGTAGCAAGTCCGGTTATGTTTACGTGTTAGTCCTGGTAGATAGTTTCGTTTCTTTTTTCCATTACGAACTAACAAAGCAGTTGAAATTTGTAAAGTAATTTTAAACTGTTTATTTTGTATTTTTGGGTCACCGATAATGCAACGTATTTTTGGTCACAGGAATTCCGCGATTTAATGTTCACATGGGGAGTAAAAATGGTACACACTTCATCGTATTATTCGCAAGCCAATTGAACTGAAAGAGCGAATCATAATATCAAAGTTACTTTGCGTTGTTTCCAATTGGGGACACAAGAGAGATTGGGATGTGGTTTTGTATAATTTGGTCTTTTGTTTTAATAATATGTTATGCACAGTGCTCATAAACACATGCCTACAGAGATTTTCTTTGGTAGAAAATTATTACATTCCCTAATAAATGCTTGGGCATTTGCACCCCTTTTGTGGGGAAACCGTAGCTAATAAAGAATTGGTAAAGATTTGGGAAGAAGTTTCACGTTATTTAATTGTACATCTTAAAAAAATGGAAGAGAAGGTTAATGCTCAACGTAATGATTCCACATTAGTGTTGGTGATTTGGTTATGGTTCAAACACTTTTTGAGATCCAAGGCTTATCATTTTAGCTCAAAGTTAGACCCTACATATACCCTGGCCTGAAGGGGGTGGGCTTCGTAGAGGGAACACTTATAAAGATTCGTATATTCTAAATGGGTAATTTAATTATAATTTTGTATGGAAACTTTTTGGGGCATTTTGTAAAAGAAAAGATAATAACCTGCAATTATACGGTTAAAAACAAATCAGCGTCACTTTTTCATTTCTCACAACTGGGCACAACTTATATACTGCCTTTTGTTCCTATGGGACGGAAATGTTCTTTATTTGAGTTTTCCAAAGTATTTCTGATACCTGCGCANATTTGAGTTTTCCAAAGTATTTCTGATACCTGCGCAAAGTATTAATGAGTTTAGTAGTTCATATATTGATGTGGATGTGGTGGATGGAGAAGGATGCATTGGTCACTGTCACGAGGTGGATGGGTTTCCTCCGGGTGCTCCTGCCCCGTGGCAAACCTTTAGAAAGGAATCCTCACAGAGCAAGAACAAAAATGTGAGAGACAATACAGAGAACTGCAGAGTCAATATTCCCAACAATTCTGTAATTTCACGGCCAGCAAAACTGGAATAAACCTTAAAAAATGAATGATCGCTGGAAGGTAGCAACTTTAGTTGACCCAAAATTTCACTATAAATAAACAACTGGTTGGATCTACAATTGTAAATTCGAAGACAATAATATTTTATAAAATGCAGACAAACTGCAACATGCAAAATAAAACCATGAATACACAATAAGAGAAAATAAATATGCAATAAAGAATGAAAGGTTAACAATAATTTCAGTCAAGCTCTCAACACAACAATTAACACAGAACAGACTGGAAGAAACTTACGCTTAATAGAGTGTGTAATACATTATGTTTTTGCATCTTTCAAAATGGCACATGAGAGACAGACATAATTCCTCATCTTTAAAATCAGAAGTGTTTGCTATTCGCATCTTCACTGTTTTAGGTGATTCAAAAAAACCTACTTCAATTATGTCTGCCTTGTGCCCCTTCAAACAAACTCAGCAAAAACCAAAATAAAAAACAATATTTCTGTACCTATCAATGAATGATGCATTATGCTTATGCGTTGTATCAGTATATTTAAAAAAAAATCACAAAACATAAAAATCCTACGAACAAACATGTCCTCACAGCACATTCCTTTGGGATTCTAACATATTAAATAAAATCATCCTTTGTAAAAGATCTAGTGAGGTGCTCAAATATGATTAGCAATATACAATCCCCCAGCATGCAGTACTGATATCTCTGCGATTGTGGTATGCAGTTAAGATAGGCAGCATTAGATAGAGAAGATCACCATTACAGGATACAATTCTTTCATTGAGTGCTGTGTACATGTTTCTTCCAGGGCACACAGTGTGTTCCCGTTAATCCCTAGGTATCTCTGGCTGCAGGTCGAACCAGGACGTGACGGCTTTTGTCAAATCATAGTCGGCAAGGTTCAGGACCACCTGTTGCACAAAAANTGCAGGTCGAACCAGGACGTGACGGCTTTTGTCAAATCATAGTCGGCAAGGTTCAGGACCACCTGTTGCACAAAAAAAATATATGTCAGTTCTTCAGAGTAGCTCACAAGAAAGATCCCATTTGACTACACTCAAGTTAGCTTACACTGGCCATGCTACACTAATGCCAAAAATATCCACCTACACAACGTCCACATTCCTATACAACAGACGCTCCTATTTCAACAGATGTAGGCCACTTTACTTTCAATTTTGTCTTCAGCAGCCATGGAAATGACAATTATCATTTGTTTTTATTTCACTGGCCAGTCCTGTGGTTCCATTATGAGCTAGTGTGTGGACATNCTCCTATTTCAACAGATGTAGGCCACTTTACTTTCAATTTTGTCTTCAGCAGCCATGGAAATGACAATTATCATTTGTTTTTATTTCACTGGCCAGTCCTGTGGTTCCATTATGAGCTAGTGTGTGCACATATAACTTGTAAACTGATACAATAACTACATGGTGAGTTTTGAAATTGTTCACGAGACGTCATTGTGTTAGTAAAAATAGAGCTGTGCACATCCTTAAATTTTGCAGATATTACATATTCATATTGGCAGATCCCGTTTCAATACAAAAAAAAAATAGATTATGTTAAAACTGCTAAGTATTTTTAATATGCAAATTTATATACATACCTCCAACTTTACATGGATGCAGAAAATGAATCCTTACAATGTATAATTTGATTTTCTTCAAGCAGAAAAATTACTTAAATTAGGCTTCCTTGATTAACAAGATCTAGTTGGTTTTCATATTTTTTANGGCTTCCGTGATTAACAAGATATAGTTGGTTTTCATATTTTTGAATACTATGCACTTTTAACAGGAGTTAACTTTTTGGTTTGGTGTTTGCTTGAGCTCGCCCAAAGTCAAGACTTCTTTGGTTTTCTCGCTTATGAATGCAAAATTTTTGTTGCAAATGCTTCCGACCAGTCTGCTACCAAAACCACAAAACGTGAGCGCTCAATTTTCGATTACGCTCGAGAGCCATCTGTTTGGGAAATGTGAACTACACAAGCACGAGCCATCTACTGGTAGTTTCTTGAACTACATTGCTGGCTACGTACGTAAACAGTAAAACAACAGTGTGTTTAGTGAAATTAATTACTAAAACATTACCTTCTTTGAGAATAAATACTAAATGTACCCCACAGTGCCAAACTTTGGTGAAAACATGTTATGGCTGTGCTCTATTTATACTGTGTACCACATAAGGCCATATTCTTGACAGTTGAAAATCGCCGTGTCTTTTCGTTTATGTATCCATTCGCCATCAACAGGCGTATCAAGAATAGTCTTTGATGTGGCGAGTCAGCGCGTCCAGGAGGTGCTGCTCCGTGCGGCAATTGGTGAACTGCTTGGGTGGCGCTGCATTCGTAAACGGANACTCTTTCTTATCCGCGTATCTTCTGCTTGTGTGATGTGCTTCGGCACTGCTCTCAGAATAGCCAACGTAATATTAACTTTTGTTCGTTCGTGCATCAGCTGATACAGGATTTTGTAAATGGCAGGTTATTTGTTTTCAATATATTAAGTTGCCACTCACTGACTGTCAGAAAGTGGCCTTCTTATATGAAATGAACTATAGTGTACAAACAATGTGTTCAATATATTTTTACGCTTTTAGTGTTTGCAATAAGCAAATCACGTTGCCAAGCCATGTTGCTTTCAAATACAAAAAACTTAGGCTGAAAGTTACAGAGGGCGGTAAAATTACATATGGTAAACTCATTTGGTCGCTTATTTATATATTTTCTTGCGAAAAATATGAAGAAACTCTCTTAGATGCCTGCAAACAAACAAATAATGAGAGTTGTTTTATACTTTCACAATATCGGCAAATTTTATTTGTCCATGACGGATCCTGAATACGATCCAATACACCTAAATATTGACGTCGGTATCTGCTGATCCAGATCGGCACAGCTCTAATTAAAAACTTACTATAGTTTTGGGTTCACATGGGGAACAATGCCTATGCCCAAATTACTGAAATAAGGGAAAATTTCTTTCTGAATTTATATACAACACTGCTACCGGTACTTAATCAAATATCATTAGCAAGGTTTTGTTTTGTTAATATTCCAGGACATTTTCATTAAGTGTGGCGCAGGTTGTTATGAATCAGTGAAGGCAGAAAATTCTAGCGAACTGCAGCAATGTGTCAGTATCCAGACCAGGCGAAAAATCCAAAATGCATTACAACGATAATAGTTTATAAATCATATCAGCGTAACACTAGCGAAGCTCCCCTCTTGGAGGCATGGTATTTGGGACAATTATGCCACCAGAAACTATATAATACTTGGCAACACTTTGTACATGGTTCATATGTCAGCCTGTCTTTCTGTGGACCTTGGCGCGCCACTCGTTGCCTTCCGACTCAATACTCAGCCTACGGCGACAGTATCATTCAGGTTAGTCATTTATTGTAATTGAGTAGGACCTCCCTCGCNTCAGCCTACGGCGACAGTATCATTCAGGTTAGTCATTTATTGTAATTGAGTAGGACCTCCCTCACCAATACCTAATATTTACTTTAACTCCTAATAACTGTATTAAATATGTATTCTGTCATCATCATTAACTTCAGTTCTTCCCTCACTATAAACCTTCCATAATAGCCCTGTCACTAGTATAAAATATAAAAACATAACAAGGTGCTCAATTTCATTAGAAAAAGTGATTCTCATAAGGAAAGCATTGGTCCAATGTCATGATACATGCTAATAAATGCCATAGAATATAAAATAAATGCTATATACCTTTCCAGATCACATCTGGAATTGTAAATTCTGGCCTCTGTCAGAAATGTCTCGATCGCAAGATCAGATAATCAACCAAACATGAGATTTCTGCCTCCAGCATGTTGCCCTTGAGGTAATACCTCTCCCAGAAACAGGTCACAGTGCTGGTAGCATATGTGATTTCATGTCTTCAGTTTTAAATGAATGGAAATTATGTGACAAAGTAACAACTGTTGTTAGCGATAATGCAAGGTGTTGGGCGTTAAAAAGTTACAATATTCACAAGTACTATGTTTGGCACACACATATCAACTGATTGTGAAGGATGGTGTTTTGGGGTCAAAGCAAGTGACAAATATTGTAGGTACTTGCAGATGAATAGTGGGGCACTTAAACATTCAGTTTAAAATTAAATAGTATTAATTTATTTCCTTGCTGAATCGAGAATCGGAATTGAGCCTAGAATCGAGGTAGAAATCTGAATGAGGATTTTTTGGTATTTTGACATCACTATGAAATACGGTAACTACAAACCAGCTAAAAATCTTACGAGATTTTCCTACTCTACTGAATGGATCAAGACAAAAATAAGAGACTGCTGGTAGGTAGAGGTACCTGTCCCATGATGGGGCTGCCAGATGAGAAGAAGCCTTTGCGTGTAACCACCGAGACCTCGAGCTGCTTCGAGTTGAGTTCTCCCTGCGACATCAAGTACTCCAGAGTCTGGTCGTACACCGGGTTGCAGTTGTCCTTCACCGTCTGCAACACAAGGATGATTCAGAAAAACTCTGCAGAAGTTACGTATTCCCTTCCGAAAATTATCACATGCAGTAATGTGGTTTTCTCCGAACGTTCCCGTTTCCTCTTCGAGCCACACATTTCATTCCATCACTGCTCCATTTTCATTTATTCAGGACAGTCAGACACGTAAGATCTGTTCTCTGCACAAGGATGCTGGCTCCCCTTGGTACTAGCCACCTTTTATTTCCCTATGTTGACCTTGCCTCAACGGCAAGAATGATAGAATATTGTTACTTTCGCGTGTTTACTAGCGAGAAGCGCCATTAAGATGGATGCACATAATGTGCAAGACATATTTTGTACCTATTGTGATATATGGAGCAGAATCATGAATAATGGACAAGAAGACTGTTAGAAATTGAAATGAAGTGGTACGAAAGAAAGTATAGATACAAGGGATGGCAAAGATCACAGACGAGGTGTTGGAATTTAAAATGGAGAAAGACCACAACGAAGGCCAAAGAAGAGAGGCGAGATTTGGGCAGTTCTTAAGACCAAGGTCTTGAGAGCTGATGAGGGTGAAGTGAAATGAGTATGGAGTAGCACCGGAATGCAAAGGTGGGGGGAAACTCTTGACTCCCGAGAAAACCCTCCAACAAACAGCATCATCATCAGCATGATTCCCATGAGTAAAAATNTTTGGGCAGTTCTTAAGATCAAGGTCTTGAGAGCTGATGAGGGTGAAGTGAAATGAGTATGGAGTAGCACCGGAATGCAAAGGTGGGGGGAAACTCTTGACTCCCGAGAAAACCCTCCAACAAACAGCATCATCATCAGCATGATTCCCATGAGTAAAAATCCCAGAGCAACCCCGCCAGGAATCAATCCCAATTCACCTAAGTGGGAGGCGAGTAGTCTTACCCACTATACCACCACGGCCCCTACTAAATAAGAGATAGGAGGAGAAAGTGGCTTAGGAAGTGAGGAGGAAAAGCAAAGACTGAGAAACAGTGAGAGAGGGACAGTGGTGGAGAGACAGAAGAATATGGAGGTTTTTTTTACCAAGTTTGACCAGGCTACATGCTAGAAACAGCTGAGGATGACGACAATGATTAAAAAACTAAACAAAAATGTTCCAACACATTCTTACTACCAAAGAAGAAAATGTTTTATAAATGATGAAGCACGTTTACCTCAGTTTTCCTCTTGGACTCCTTTGACCTCTCCGGCAGCAGATAGAGCTTCACGTACGGATCTGGNTTGTTTTCAATATATTAAGTTGCCACTCACTGACTGTCAGAAAGTGGCCTTCTTATATGAAATGAACTATAGTGTACAAACAATGTGTTCAATATATTTTTACGCTTTTAGTGTTTGCAATAAGCAAATCACGTTGCCAAGCCATGTTGCTTTCAAATACAAAAAACTTAGGCTGAAAGTTACAGAGGGCGGTAAAATTACATATGGTAAACTCATTTGGTCGCTTATTTATATATTTTCTTGCGAAAAATATGAAGAAACTCTCTTAGATGCCTGCAAACAAACAAATAATGAGAGTTGTTTTATACTTTCACAATATCGGCAAATTTTATTTGTCCATGACGGATCCTGAATACGATCCAATACACCTAAATATTGACGTCGGTATCTGCTGATCCAGATCGGCACAGCTCTAATTAAAAACTTACTATAGTTTTGGGTTCACATGGGGAACAATGCCTATGCCCAAATTACTGAAATAAGGGAAAATTTCTTTCTGAATTTATATACAACACTGCTACCGGTACTTAATCAAATATCATTAGCAAGGTTTTGTTTTGTTAATATTCCAGGACATTTTCATTAAGTGTGGCGCAGGTTGTTATGAATCAGTGAAGGCAGAAAATTCTAGCGAACTGCAGCAATGTGTCAGTATCCAGACCAGGCGAAAAATCCAAAATGCATTACAACGATAATAGTTTATAAAACATATCAGCGTAACACTAGCGAAGCTCCCCTCTTGGAGGCATGGTATTTGGGACAATTATGCCACCAGAAACTATATAATACTTGGCAACACTTTGTACATGGTTCATATGTCAGCCTGTCTTTCTGTGGACCTTGGCGCGCCGCTCGTCGCCTTCCGACTCAATACTCAGCCTACAGCGACAGTATCATTCAGGTTAGTCATTTATTGTAATTGAGTAGGACCTCCCTCACCAATACCTAATATTTACTTTAACTCCTAATAACTGTATTAAATATGTATTCTGTCATCATCATTAACTTCAGTTCTTCCCTCACTATAAACCTTCCATAATAGCCCTGTCACTAGTATAAAATATAAAAACATAACAAGGTGCTCAATTCCATTAGAAAAAGTGATTCTCATAAGGAAAGCATTGGTCCAATGTCATGATACATGCTAATAAATGCCATAGAATATAAAATAAATGCTATATACCTTTCCAGATCACATCTGGAATTGTAAATTCTGGCCTCTGTCAGAAATGTCTCGATCGCAAGATCAGATAATCAACCAAACATGAGATTTCTGCCTCCAGCATGTTGCCCTTGAGGTAATACCTCTCCCAGAAACAGGTCACACTGCTGGTAACATATGTGATTTCATGTCTTCAGTTTTAAATTAATGGAAATTACGTGACAAAGTAACAACTGTTGTTAGCGATAATGCAAGGTGTTGGGCGTTAAAAAGTTACAATATTCACAAGTACTANGTGACAAAGTAACAACTGTTGTTAGCGATAATGCAAGGTGTTGGGCGTTAAAAAGTTACAATATTCACAAGTACTATGTTTGGCACACACATATCAACTGATTGTGAAGGATGGTGTTTTGGGGTCAAAGCAAGTGACAAATATTGTAGGTACTTGCAGATGAATAGTGGGGCACTTAAACATTCAGTTTAAAATTAAATAGTATTAATTTATTTCCTTGCTGAATCGAGAATCGGAATTGAGCCTAGAATCGAGGTAGAAATCTGAATGAGGATTTTTTGGTATTTTGACATCACTATGAAATACGGTAACTACAAACCAGCTAAAAATCTTACGAGATTTTCCTACTCTACTGAATGGATCAAGACAAAAATAAGAGACTGCTGGTAGGTAGAGGTACCTGTCCCATGATGGGGCTGCCAGATGAGAAGAAGCCTTTGCGTGTAACCACTGAGACCTCGAGCTGCTTCGAGTTGAGTTCTCCCTGCGACATCAAGTACTCCAGAGTCTGGTCGTACACCGGGTTGCAGTTGTCCTTCACCGTCTGCAACACAAGGATGATTCAGAAAAACTCTGCAGAAGTTACGTATTCCCTTCCGAAAATTATCNGTCCTTCACCGTCTGCAACACAAGGATGATTCAGAAAAACTCTGCAGAAGTTACGTATTCCCTTCCGAAAATTATTACATGCAGTACTGTGGTTTTCTCCGAACGTTCCAGTTTCCTCTCCGAGCCACACATTTCATTACATCACTGCTCCATTTTAATTTATTCAGGACAGTCAGACACGTAAGATCTGTTCTCTGCACAAGGATGCTGGCTCCCCTTGGTACCAGCCACCTTTTATTTCCCTATGTTGACCTTGCCTCAACGGCAAGAATGATAGAATATTGTGACTTTCACTACTAGCGAGAAGTGCTATTAAGATGGATGCACATAATGTGCAAGACATATTTTGTACCTATTGTGATATATGGAGCAGAATCATGAATAATGGACAAGAAGACTGTCAGAAATTGAAATGAAGTGGTACGAAAAATAGTATAGATACAAGGGATGGCAAAGATTACAGACGAGGCAAGAACGAGGTGGTATGGACACATCAAAAGAATGGGAAGTGAGAGTTTGACAAGAACGGTGTTGGAATTTAAAATAGAGAAAGACCACAACGAAGGCCAAAGAACAGAGGCGAGATTTGGACAGTTCTTAAGATCAAGGTCTTGAGAGCTGATGAGGGTGAAGTGAAATGAGTATGGAGTAGCACCGGAATGCAAAGGTGGGGGGAAACTCTTGACTCCCGAGAAAACCCTCCAACAAACAGCATCATCATCAGCATGATTCCCATGAGTAAAAATTCCCAGAGCAACCCCGCCAGGAATCAATCCCAATTCACCTAAGTGGGAGGCGAGTAGTCTTACCCACTATACCACCACGGCCCCTACTAAATAAGAGATAGGAGGAGAAAGTGGCTTAGGAAGTGAGGAGGAAAAGCAAAGACTGAGAAACAGTGAGAGAGGGACAGTGGTGGAGAGACAGAAGAATATGGAGGTTTTTTTTACCACGTTTGACCAGGCTACATGCTAGAAACAGCTAAGGATGACGACAATGATTAAAAAACTAAACAAAAATGTTCCAACACATTCTTACTACATACCAAAGAAGAAAATGTTTTATAAATGATGATGCACGTTTACCTCAGTTTTCCTCTTGGACTCCTTTGACCTCTCCGGCAGCAGATAGAGCTTCACGTACGGATCTGGNGCACGTTTACCTCAGTTTTCCTCTTGGACTCCTTTGACCTCTCCGGCAGCAGATAGAGCTTCACGTACGGATCTGGGATGTATGCTGGGTCCTTCAGTGGCAAATTGCTATTGGAATATCCAAAAATGTTATGAAAGAGAACTCGTAACAATGTCTTATGCCTTTTTTAATTAACAGTGATATGCAAGAGTTTAAATTACATTAACCTGGGTGGTATAATGACCGATGACACTTTTCACATGCATGAGGCTATCTTAATCCATTCCGGTATTGAAGAGTAGACTTTATTATTAAATTTCATACAGTTTCAGGTGCAAAAAAATATTATGATGAGTGCTGCACTTAAATCGACGCAACACTTGTTTCGTTGTTACAGCCAATAAACTGTAGGCTACATGTTCAGCTGCAGTTATATGAACCAATGATGACCTAGACCAGTGAGACGGCTTGCAAATCATTTACCCACAGGTAAGATCATTGGTCATTGAGCTTCGCAGTGTGCAGTAGACCCAAAATTACCTGCACATGCGTAGTTTACACAATTGTGTACAATGGATCTGAATGTGTTAAAACAGGTGCCCACCTTCATTTTCTTATTATTACTGCTTGACAGTTATGAAAAATAAAATAAACACGTATGGTAACAACCTGAAGGACCCTCAATACACACCCCAAATTTTAATACTTCCCATTAGGGATGTCCAAATGTAAATTTTTCTGAATTCCGATTCTCAATTCCAATTCCCAAATCTTTTACTCAATTTCACCTAGATTCCAATACCATAAATATTGGTTCTAAAATATTTGATAATGGTAAATTCGGGGTGCGGGGGGAAGAATAAATTTTTAGTATTTATTAGCATTTCCCTCCATAAAAAACCCAGTTTTAATTAAATATCATACTCATCCTTTCAGATTTTAGTTTTCTCTGCCAATGCTGTCTAGGTTACAGAAACGTTTAGTTGCGCCGGACCAATCAATATTGTCCATGTTTACGTACAGTACCATTGCTGTTTGTATGTTTAAGGTACACATATTCTCTTTATACTTTATTGTAATACTTTCAGTTTGCAACATTAATGTTATGAAAAAAGTTAAAATCTCAGTTAAATTTNTAAAATCTCAGTACGTTGTAATATCCAAAATTTTAATGTCTAGTTCAATAAATCAACGCTTTTACCGATAACCTAAACAAACCTTGTTTCAAGCAGTTTTAACGTTTGATTATTTTAAGATTTCAAATAACAAAAGGGAGTCCTGCATAAAACTTTGTGATTTCATGCCTTGCGAAAAACAGGTGTCCCTAGCTATGGTTAAAGCTGACTGCATTTGCTGATGAGCATTTATAATTGAAATAGACACTCAATTCTAAAGTTTACCATAATGCAAAGGAATATGTAGTATCAAGGAATTGAAGAATCAAATTTTAAAAATCTCTACTTCCAATTTTTTTTACACTATCATGGGTATCATGCACCATAAATATTTTTTTGTTTTTGCATTTTGCAAATATTTATCTATCTTCCCCTAAAATTGGTGCCAACTCTTGGGAGGATTTCAAGACAACATGGGCAAGGATATGTGCTGGCAGTGTGTTGAAAATAGCATCCGGACTTAAATGCCACATTTGCAGCAAAGGTGAGCATGGTAAAACAATTTCGCAAAATTTCAGCATAAGAATCCAGGATATTTTAGAATATCCATAAACCTCTATCCATCCACCAATCTGTCATTATTCATAGATCATATCTATTCATCAGTTTCTCTATCAATCAATCCCTCTATTGATTTTTTTTCTCTCTAAGTGTCTCAAATGTATTCACTGGCCAAGTGAGAAATTTCCCACAAATGTTCAGAAAACCCATAGCATTAAACTACGTACATATAAAGAGCTCTTAAGAAAAACAAAACTGACTGGCCATACTCACGCAACTTTGTGAATAACAATGATCAACCTCTGCCGCTGGATGCTGTAGCGGAGCGTGAGCTGAATTCTGCCCAGTCCAGCCTCTCCAGCTGAACTGAACAAATCATCACACATGACAGAATCGTGCGCAAAATGAAATGAAGGGGCACATGCATTTTATTCTTGTAAATATAAGCTAATATATATAGATTTTTCACTCAACAAAATTTTCTGTGTTTATATATATAAATAACTACAGGAAATTTTGTTGAGTGAAAAATCTATAGTGAAATATTTATACTGAACAAACCACACACTTTCACAGTTAAATAATTTACATAAATTAACTACTCACTTTGGATGATTCCACACAATTTTTTCAGTCTGTGTGCCAATTTCTACTAATGAAAATAATTTTTATCACTTTACAACATATAATACAAGGTTCAGTTCTGTGGT
>NQII01000252.1:604247-621976 GCA_002778355.1 Clitarchus hookeri
TATGCATGTCTGAAGTAAATTTTGCATGTAGTGAAAATGTAACATGCCAGCAATCATTAATTCAAGATGACATCATTCAGATTGATAATTATTGGTTTTGCCATTTTTTTTTTTTTTTTTTTTTGCAATTCCAATTAAGTTATCTGCAATGGAATTTTTATCTTAATATATTTACTAAACAGACCACGTAGTTTGGCAATTATAATGTCTGTGGTTTGCTTAGCAAAACCCGTAACCAACTTTATTTTCTTTACAAATGAAATTGACATCCGTTGGCAAGGGACTGAAATATTGTTATTTTGAATTAATGCAGTAATTCCCCAACTAAACCAACAATTGAACAACAATTCTTAGATCTGGTGTGGCTCGGCACTTTTGACGTACCAATCACATTGTCTTGAGACTATTTTACAAACAAGTAAGGGCTAGCTGTACATCCTTACCATGCATATTCATACAATAGAAACACTAATTGCCATGCAAGAAACCAAATTATTATAACTGAAAAAAAAAGTATTTTCAAAAATTTTAGAAAGAATTTTTTGGAAGGATTTTGAAATTCATTTTAGATTATTATTTTAGAATTTCTGGATTCCACAAAATCTCCCAGACAACTATCAAACACATTAAAATAGGTACACTTTCATCATAAATGTGTTGCAAATCAAGACCACAACACTATGGGTACGAAGTGCTGGAAGTCTGCTGTATCAGCAGGTAAAACTAAAAGAAAAGCATTCTCTCTTATTCACAGGAATGACTCACGAGGTGGAGCTAGTGGTCCTGCTGCGCAGTTCACTGACCGTACGAGGAACAGCAAATTCCGTGGTGGAAGCTGGAGCACTCGCAGAAATGGTCTCCTCTGATTGCGGCAGGCTCGAAGTGCTGCTGTGCCGCAGATATTCCTTCGAGTCAAACTTGCTGACGGGGGTGGGCGTAGACTCACCTGTACCACCTGACATGAAAAACCACAGCAGTACAGTACCTCTTACTCACTATAATACACACACACACACAATAAACATTATTACAAAATGAGAGCACTTGGGTACATCACTTATTTCTGCAACACAATCAAATCATATAGCAATTGTGTCACATATGACATTAATGGCAGATGTGCGTTCATGTTAGCAAAAGCATCAGGATATTTCACCAGTATAAATTAAGTTCGAATTATCTGAAGACAAAGGCAATCCTATAAAAAGCAACAAGAGCTCAGTGCACCAGAGATCACAGAAAATGTTTTCATTTATCTTTTAACTTGAAGGAGTATAACGGCTATACAAAGGAGCTAGAATAAGTTACCTAAAGTGTCGGACACTGTCTTCATAGTTTCTGTAACTAACGCTGCAAGTTCCTTCTCAGATCCGTCAGTTTCCGTAGTTTCTACGGGTTCTGGGACATCCTCTGCACTGCCCTTGCCTGCCTTCAAAACCTGTGGCCAGGACAGTTTTATAAGCAAACTTTATATCACACGTTTACATAACTATGCTTACATACACTTATTTTATATATATATAAAAAAAAAAACTAACAGCATACAATCACACAGCCTACCAAAAACTCACCACCATTGTGAAAATAAATAAATCATTCCAACTGTACATTATGAATTGTGATTCCTCATCCCAAAGAACAGCGAGACAAGATGACATGAGGTAAAGGGGAGAAACACGTACATAAAACAAAACGAGAAAATCGGACAGCAATGAGGAAAGTATAGTGAAGATGGAAAGAAAATGGTTAGATAACAATACATTTCTAAGTGAACACAAGCTAAACAGCAATTGAAAACACGAAAATAAAGTGTTACTTTTATTATTATTATGTGATATATACTGTACATATACATAGTTAATTTACACATGTTGAAGTCTGGTTAAACAGTAGTATTTCATGATGCTGAAGTTACGATACACATACAAAAATTCCTACATGGTTGCAGTGCTGGCCAGCAACAGTAACAAATGTGCAACAGTTTAATGTGTCCACAATCAGTATTCAAAATGTGAATTCATTGTATGACATTTTAATTAGAGGTGGAGTGTGACATACAAAAGGTGAACGTGCGCATACATGAAAGATGATCTGCCTGCAACACAACCTGTCAAAATCGACGAAACTTGCATATTTAGATATTTTGCTTCCACAAACAGGTGTGTGCACATATGACTTACCCTCAGCTGCATCGAGAGGAAGATCTTGCTGTCCGGTCCCGACTGAGACAAGCGGAAGGGCTGACTCTCTAACTCCATGTTGGGGACGTTGAGCAGCTGACTGAGAGCATAGCTGAATTGCCCTATCAGCTTCTCTGTCTTCTGGTCTAATACCTTGTTGACAGGTAGAAAGATTGTATTTTAACTAGGGTCGTGCACAAATATTCTGTACACCAAAACAAAAATGAAGAATGACAACTTCCATTTTCATTTCAACTTTCAGTAAGAAATTTGGTTGCCGAAAGTTTTAGCAAAACAAAAATCCTACATTTCAATTAATATTCAGGTGTTTAACGAATATTGATTTAATGCACAAGAACAGAACATTTTTATCTGTAAATAATACTGTTTGCTTTCATTATTTTATAACCAAAATAACTACATAAAACACAAAATTTAAATGTAGGCAAGAACCCTGTGGTAAATACTAAATTTTTTTAGTTTGGTTTCGCAATGAATTTGTTATAATGAATAACTTGCTAAAATGTTATGAAATAATGGTAAACTTTTACTAAGACTGTACTCTTATGAAGTAATTTTTCTTTTTCATTTCATCATTTCAGTTTCATGTAATTTCATAACAGGTTTTTAGTTTCATAAGAAAACAATTGCATTCACACATAATTTTAACTCAACAGATAATGGCAAACAACATTTCATGAAATGTATTAAAGGTGAGGATTACTGTTCTGTTAAATAAGGTAAACTTTAACTTTTTTTGATAAACACCTGATATTATATTGTTTATTACATATTGACATGCTAACAAATAACCCAAATAATATAGCATTTAGTTTAACACATAACCACACACTGTATCAAAAAATAAGACAGTAGCACGGTTCCACATTGGTCAAAAGGAAAAACAAATATTTTCAAAACATTATTTGGATTTTTAACTTGGATGGAAATAAATGTTTATTGAGTTTATCTATTGATGTCGAAGACTTTTGCACTCTGCTCCCTTACCCAGCTGGTTCTCTATTTCACAGTCATGGCATGGCTCCATGTTACATATCTTAAGGCTCCCATCCCAGTCTAGCATTCATACTTGGGTCTCAAACCTAATGCTTTGGCCACGCAGCGTGCTATTCTTACTTTTCGTGGGGCCACCTTGTACATTGCCAAACCACTCTAACAAGAGGCATAGGTGGAGGCAGGATTCAGATGTATTAATAAAAGGGAGAATGAGAAAAAGGATTTCCCACTTCCAAGACACGACTCGGCACTGCAAGACACGTTGTCCGCACACTATGATTGCCCCTGGCAACATGAAGGCAGTGCTCCCGTCTATGACAACCTCTCATCTGTACTCCCAAGGCCCGTGCACAGTGGTAGGGTGATAGAAAGACAGAAACAATTGGTCATGGCAAGTCAGTCGTCCACAACTGTTAATTGCTCGTGGGAATCAGGTGGTCCTCGTGCAATTGCATTTTGAGACCCGACATACAACTGGGCATGGCGAGCCAATCATCCACATACATTTCTCATCCCTGGCAGATCAGAAGGCAGTCCTCCTGCCCATAAAACCATTCTTCTCCATACATTCTTGCACAGATGTTATGCACTGCACCAAGAAATTTCGAGGATTGAGTGACCACGTTCTAGCAAGCCAACCTTGCTTTACCAAACCCTCTCGTCCACACACCTTGCACAGCGGCTGAACGTGGCATGGAGAGTTATCAGTCATGTTGCCTGAAGGACCTCAGAAACCCAACTCCTGCACACAAAAGGAGAAGAGGAGATGCAGCAAAGAATAGGTAGGTTACATCTGATGGGTGCCTTTATTGCTCCGGAGATACCCTCCTCGCCAAGGCACTGGGTGTTGCAATCGGGGTGTCCGCAGCAGACTGCAGAGCCTCTCCTTCAAAACTGTCTGACCATGAGAGTTACAGATTAAACAGTTCTCTCAACTGTTTAATCTGCAAGCTAGGCAAACAATGCTGTCTGCTGGTTAACACTCTGACAGACATATTTACACTGTCTAAGTGTGCACTGGTTGACATACAACTNATTTACACTGTCTAAGTGTGCACTGGTTGACATACAACTGCAGCCTGACTCACTGAGCCTCAATGTAGGCTGAGTCACCAAGCCTCAACGTAGGCTGACTCAACAAGCCTCAATGCAGGCTGACTCAACACAGGCAAACTCAAACTGAGTGACACCTTTACACCAACACTCATCCATCTTCATCAGGACAGGCAAAGGTTGAGCAGGAAGATATCAGCACACACAGGGAACTCCAAACACAAATGTCTCGCTCCCACAGAGAGCATCCAACCCTTACTCTCCTGCCACTCACCTGAGCTGTCCCAGGGGCTCGAACTTCTTGAACTTGCAGCCACCTCCCACCATCCACACCCCATTAGCTCACCACTTGGCATACCGCCAGGCAAAGTTTGAATCCCAGTCACTGCCAGCTACCTCACAACACATCCTATGTGAGCTGACGAGGCAAGAGGGGTTGTTGGTCTACCACAGGACTTGTGTGACCACATAGATCCCTCCCCGCTCAAAAAAAAAACATGACAATTGTTACTGCCATGAAGACAAAATGGACTGTAAACTCAAATTACTTCAGATGTGAAATTAAAACATCGATTGGAAGCGAGGCTGCCCGATTGACACTACTCCCCACCGTGATGCTTCACGAACAATTGACTGCCTCCTTTCGGCAACCCAGGGTGGCAAACTCAGTCATCCCGCGCTGGATGCAGTTTTCTACCAAATGCGGAAACCACGAGAGTAGGCAGCGCAGGAAATTCAAAATATCAAATGTGTGCAGCATGTGGGAGGAAGTCAGTAGACACATCAAATTTGCCCAGTATTCACATATTCACAGGTCCAAACAACAATTAAGATAAAGTTAAATGCAATATTCTGTGCTCAAAAATATTTAAGCAAAATAAACGTATGGGAAAATATTTTTAGAAAACAGGATGTAAAATCTGTAATTACAAAAGTGAGACAAAGTGCACTTCACTACAATAATATACAAACCATATTAAGTTTCCTGGTCAACCCATACATAACCTTACAATTATAAAGAATACTCTTGTTTTTTAAAAGAGTTTCCTATTTGTACTACTACAATGACACACCGATTTCCCTCTAAACATATCTATCAAAACTTTATTAACTGACAAGTAAAATTTGAACAAAGTCCATTCGTTATTGAAATAATGTACTAAATCAATTTTCAGTTACAGTACTTGTTAGCCAGTACCAGTTATGTGTAATTATGACAAAGAGTAGTGAGTGCTGGCAGTAATTCTTGATATTAGTATTTAGTACTCAGAAAATTTTTCACTATCCCATCTACAATAAAAAAAATTATTGCGGAAGAAGACAAATTTTTAGACTAGGGTTAACTATGGCACTGTGCGTGTCTGAACATGAAGCAATGAGTAGACTGATAAAAGCAGGTAATACCTTGATGTAAAGAGTATCATGTTCTGGGTTTCCAACGAGGAAAGTGAATCCTTGCTCCCAAACTGGGTTCGGGTTACGGAACTGCATAGTTGTCCGCTCTTCCCTCTTGCCCACAGACAGCAGGGCATATGGGTCAGGATTCTTGGAAGGACGTACTTCCTACAACACAAAATACAGCTATGAGAATTCTCTGACAAAGTTTAAATCTCCACACAAACTCCTGTAAAAAGGTTTCCAAACAACCATTAAGGCATAATTCATAATGAACAATACATGCATATACAATCAATTATCGATTGTAACACCCCTGGAATAGCGACCCTCTCGAAACAAAACCCCTTTTTTTGGGGAACCTTAAAACAACTTTACAAATAACAAACCTCTCGAAATAATTACCCTTTTCCCGGGAAACGTGAAGGGTCGTAGAATAGAGAGTTGACTGTACATATAATAAAGGTGCAACAGTTTTACTTTGTTTAAAAAGCAATTGCATACTTTTAATTGTGATAATGTAATTTCACTTAAAGGATTACATTTTTCTTTTCAGTCATTGGTCATGCATCAACTGAATTTTAAATGTCACGTTAATACAATAAATTTATTTCAAAATAAATTTTTGTGAAGACTGAATTAATTACACAATTTAATGTTTACTTACCTGAATTTTTACTGGCTTTTAATTCTTACGCTAGCAGGCACATACATACTACTTGAAGTTAATTATTTGATAAAGCAGCAATTTTAACTCTTTACTAAAAGTTTTTGAGTGCAAAGTTGGTTTTCTTTTGTTGGTTTTATTATAAATTTAAGAAAAACTAAACTGCACGGTTCCATATACATAATTGATAAAAATTACTATAAATATAGAAGAGTTTTGAAAGTTTCAAGCAGGCAAAATAATTGATTGATTGGTGTTAATGAGCTTAGTCCATATGGGGCAGTCTGTGTAGCCAACTATCCCCTGTCTAGCCAGTGACACATATGCCCATTAAGCGCACACGTCATGGCACCACCAGCTCTTGCAGCAGGAAAAAAGTGGAAAGAAGATGCTTAAGAGTGAGATGGTGAACACAGCATGACAACATAATTTAAACTGTGCCTCAGCGCACTGTTGGCTAGGACCTCATTTGCCACCACACTATATTATTGCAGCCAAAATACTTGCTCACGACTTTTATAACATTCAAGCACAGCTCACTCTAGACATGCTATTTTCTATAAATGTCAATCAAAATCTTGTTCCTGGTCTGGAAAGCCTAGGCTCAAGTTAGGAAGAAGCTTGTGGTTGGTTAGTGTGCACCTTGGTCACTGGCCTCAACCAATAATGCAGGGTCTGCAAATTCGACAGCACCTAGTCCTTTCTGTACAATGGTATTGTAGGTCATTCCAGTTATGCACTGATGACTACCAGTTCAGTTTTGTGTATTTATCCTTAATGTGAAGTACTGCTAAAATGCAAATAGTACAAATTTTAAATGTAAATTCAACCATTACTGAAAGCAATGCCATTTATAAATGAAAGTCACACTATAACCCACAGTAATAATCTTTTATACGCACGAGTTTCACTGGTTTTCAAAGAACAAATATTTCTGCTCAAAATGTTAGCTAACATTTGGACCATAGCCACTGCATCTTTCAGCCTTCATTTACGCATACATTTATGTAGCACAGTTGCGACTCATCCCTGTCAACATTCACGTTTAGTAGTTTACTCTTGTCACCGATATATAGGGTCGTCCGATGACTTACCTACAACTAGATGTATACTATCACTGTTCAGACTGTGTTGATTTTACAACAGCATCATAACAATCAAGATTATTTATTTTTTGTCTAATTCTGGTTTGATTGCCTCGTTCTCTCATGCTCGCGCTCTCCTAATTTACACCTTTAGTCATTAGTTCTGAAGATTTTAAATTCTTTCAACTTGTTCTGTGGTTCCAGTAGATGCAATTTAGAGTTATCTGACATTTGTAAAACTGTCTTTCAACTTCTCAAATTGTTTAGCTGAGACCATAACTAAATAATTCAAAGGTTCCCTTGTCCTACCGAAAGTTGCAGTCTGTCAACAGAGATGCACTTGTTATTCTATTGGTCATATTAGATGGTTCCTTCCTTGCATCACAACCTTGGCCTAAACCAAAGGGGTGGGACTTGAGACGTCATTGCTGACATTGCACAACCTTAACATAAATTTTACCTATAATTTTTTTTATCATACAAAATAATTAGTTAACAATTAAAGTTCATGTGGCAACATGATACTTGACATTCACCTCAACAAAATATGCAAGAAATTTTTTTTTTAAATTTCTTAATCATAAACTCTACAAAAATCAGTTTTCTAATCCTAATGTAAATCTGGAGGTACAGATTAACTAGGAACCTCGAGCAAACGAAAAGCATGACCATACTTCCCGACTACGTGGATTCTATGGAAATACTTACTGGAAGTTGTTTAGCTGAATCAATAAACACCATCAGAAGTGCTGTACTCATTGAAGTCACTCGAAGCTCTTGGCTTTCCATTACAGCCTGAGAAAGAAAAACATATATCTGTACACACATTGCACTGACTGCTATTTACATTATATCCTCTTTCTGGCATTCATATCCTTGACGTCGCACCTCAAAACACTGCAATACCAACTAAATAATTTAAAATGTAAAGACTACTATTCACTTCTTTCACCCTTCAATTTCACTGTGCATGTGTAAAAATAACAATTCCCATAATTTTTTAGATTTGAAGTCGTTTTCTTCACGTCACTGCAAACTGTCTATACCCGATGAATTAAAAATGCTATAAATTAAAAACAAATATTAATTAGCTGGAAATAAATGGCGTGATAGTTGTGCATAGAAATCTGGCGTCTTTTCAATACCAGCGTTTCGCCTACAGTGCTCGCAAATCACTCGAGTTATGACAATGAGGCGCANAAATCTGGCGTCTTTTCAATACCAGCGTTTCGCCTACAGTGCTCGCAAATCACTCGAGTTATGACAATGAGGCGCACACACACACACACACACACACACACCGATGGTTTTCTGAAGGTGCTCTTACTTCTGCTGGAGTTTCCACTTNCACACACACACACACACACACCGATGGTTTTCTGAAGGTGCTCTTACTTCTGCTGGAGTTTCCACTTCACCACCTTTGTCTTTCATTCGTTCAATGCAATCTCCAGGTTCCCCAAAAACGACAGGATGTACGCTTTATATGACGACAGACCAATATTATATTAACTCATGTTATCAAGATAGTGTGAATCTCTTTAGAAGGATGACTTATAAATTTATACTTTATTGGAAATGGATTCAGACTGTCGTAATTTGAATTGTGAAGTTAATTCTAGTGTAAATGCAACACAGCACTCAAGGTACCCCTGCTGTTTTTCTAAATTAAGCAAACACTGATGCAAGGACAAAATTACTCGCAAAAGAAATAAAGTAAATACTTACAGCCTTCAGGTCTGTGTTAAGCTTGCTCAGTTCCAACCACATCATACGAACATGAACCATTCCGTGCTTGGCATCTTGCAGATCAACCCACTGTAAAAATATTATACAATACTTTCTCAGCACACAATTGAGCTTCTTCCATAAGCATCTTCTTGGATAGCTACTCAACACAACTTAAAACTACGTGTAAAAAGAGGCTCTGAAGCTATAAATGGGAAATAACATGCAGTTTTAAACTCACCAGATCTACTTGCCCTTTCTTCAATACAGAACTGACATCAAACGTAGTCCTGAAACAGATTTTAATATTGATGTTACTACACTAATGGGTTATGCATTAAATGTGTCTCACACATTTGTTAAGTGGCTTGCTCCATAATGTGCCAATGCTGTCAAATGGTGCATGATGTAAGTTGAATTACTGTATTTTTGACTTAAATTTTTCTACTTTTGCAAATTAAATACTTAGGTTTTTTTGTGTAATATTTTAAGGAAAATAGAAATGTGTGTAGAAATATGTCCAATAGGGCTAACAAATTCTTAAGGAACAGGAAATGATTGTGGAAATAAATACAGTATGTGGTGCCCTGAACAATATTACGAATTGAGACAAGACACTAACAGTTGCACAACCTAATCCCCCAAATTTCCATATCATCACTTGCACATAAAAAACTTGAAAAACATATCTGGAAACCTGCATATTCTACCTACTGCAAATAAAAGGCTAGCAATAAGAAGACTGAATCTAATTAAATGAAATGGAGGGACAAAACATGTAATTAATTTGCAAGATCCAGGTACAAGTAAAATTATAAATAACGATACGGACAAATTCAGTGTGTCAAATAAGTTAAATTAATGTGCGAGTTAGCTAATATACCCTTCCTTACAATTTTATTTAAAGAGGTAAGGGGAAAAGCTAAAATTTCCATTTGAATGGCCACTGAGTTATTTGTAGAAGTGCAATGTTTGTTACAAGTTATGTTCATTAGGCTAAATACTGCTCCTCAAAATTAATAAAATTTCATTAAATTAGCCAACAATTTTCAATTTGAAAGTTTTATTTAGCTAGTTAATTCAAATAAATTGCCACTGTACTTTTTCACAATCACTGAAAAGTTTAGAAATTCTTGGCAACAGCCAGAAATAATTTCAGAAAAGACTTGGAAAGAAACAGGAAGATCTTAGCTCACTTATGGTGGCAACACCCAAGCTGCGAAGGCTGCCAATTCAAGCACCTTGTGGGATCTCTTCACTGTGATTCACACTCCCTACCAAATGGGAATACCATGACTTGGTCTAGCAAGCAAAGCTATCCTGTTTTTGTAATGATTACAAGTTATTAGGTGAAGAACCCTCCATTACATCTGTAGACTTCAATGACAGGACCAAGAAAGACGTCACATTACCTCTTATACATGATAAGATGTAATATGTGAATCTTGAAAGAGGTTAAAGACCTCCTTATCATGAGATATAAAAAACTACCANATACATGATAAGATGTAATATGTGAATCTTGAAAGAGGTTAAAGACCTCCTTATCATGAGATATAAAAAACTACCTCAAAGCTAATCCAAAAGAGAAAGAAATGCTTAACCATTGTGCTATGGCGCTACTAACATATATAAAATCAACAGTTTCCCAGGAAAACACAGTAAATAACAACATCTAGCTAAGCCCTGTAAATGGAAGAGCGACCCAACCTTACTTGCACATAATTTAAAAACAGAACAAAGCTATGCTATAAAAAAAGTTAAAATTTAGGTAATTAAAGAATTTGGCTCAGTATCATACCACAAAAATTACCTAAAATGACTACACGGTAATACATTTATATTACACTGATGGCTGCAATAGTTTCATAGGACTGTTTTTGGTGATCATTTGTTAAGTGCAACATGTAAAAATAGTATTTAAAATTACATTTTTTTTACACAACGTTTCTTAATATTAACTGCTATAATCGTCTAAGCATAAGATGAATCTATATACTTACAATGTACACATTCTGCATCTATCAGAAAATAAGGACTTCCATCTACAACTGTTCACAACCAAAAATAATATTAAACTATGAAAGCTAGAGTACAGATGGGAACTATTATGATGGCTAATAACATGAAAGTCATAATGAATAAAATAACAATGGTCATTCACAAATGTAAAGATACAAGAAGAGTAATAACTAATGGACAGAAGGTTAAGCAGATGAATTTGGAATTTGTTGCTGGAGGCTGCATAAAAAGGGCTCCTCTCTATATGCATAACTGAAGTTGAAACACCAGGACTAAAAACACCAAAATGAATTAATGAATTTAAAAAATAAAAAGTATAACTGTAATGAATTGAGAAAATTGATAATGCAATGGAAAACAGAGGAAGATATACAATAATAAGACAAGTGTGATAAACCTTAGCAGAAATGGCACATTATAAAGGACAAATGTTGGAGATTAGTCAAACTAATTTTACGACCAAAGCTAAAGAAGTTAACTAAGAATATTTGAAGCTGAAATAAAATTTTTGTTTTACAAAACTGTGAATTAAAAAACAAGAGGGTGTTGGGATAATGAAATGTGTTTGGTACATATTAGAAATTTTGTATGAGTAGAAAATGACATGCAACTTGAGTCAGCCGTCTTTCCTAACTGCAAACAAAATCTTTTTGCAGAGGAGAATACGTTCTGAGCTGGGCCACCACGCACTTCTCCACTTTTCAGGACCCCCGTTAACTGAATCCAGATAACAGCTGCAGAGAATGGTGAACACTGCAGTGTGCAAAATATACTGTAAACGCAATACCCAGAAGTGTTACACAAACCTAATGATTCTTAAGCTGCACAGACACAGCACTGGGTAAAACTGAAATGCGTGGGACTAGCAGAAGTAGGCGCAAAATGCACAGAAAGTGTAAAATCAGCAGGTGTAAAAAAAAAGGGTTCTACTGTACTTGCATACGACGAAGAAAACGAGAGATAAGTACGAGCACGACAAAACCACTATNATACATGATAAGATGTAATATGTGAATCTTGAAAGAGGTTAAAGACCTCCTTATCATGAGATATAAAAAACTACCACAAAGCTAGCCCAAAAGAGAAAGAAATGCTTAACCATTGTGCTATGGCGCTACTAACATATATAAAATCAACAGTTTCCAAGGAAAACACAGTAAATAACAACATCTAGCTAAGCCCTGTAAATGGAAGAGCGACCCAACCTTACTTATACATAATTTAAAAACAGAACAAAGCTATCCTATAAAAAAAGTTAAAATTTATGTAATTAAAGAATTTGGCACAGTATCATACCAGAAAAATGACCTAAAATGACTACACTGTAATACATTTATATTACACTGATGGCTGCAATAGTTTCATAGGACTGTTTTTGGTGATCATTTGTTAAGTGCAACATGTAAAAATAGTATTTAAAATTATATTTTTTTTACACAACGTTTCTTAATATTAACTGCTATAATCGTCTAAGCATAAGATGAATCTATATACTTACAATGTACACATTCTGCATCTATCAGAAAATAAGGACTTCCATCTACAACTGTTCACAACCAAAAATAATATTAAACTATGAAAGCTAGAGTACAGATGGGAACTATTATGATGGCTAATAACATGAAAATCACAGTGAATAAAATAACAATGGTCATTCTCAAATGTAAAGATACAAGAAGAGTAATAACTAATGGACAGATGGTTAAGCAGATGAATTTGGAATTTGTTGCTGGAGGCTGCATAAAAAGGGCTCCTCTCTATATGCATAACTGAAGTTGAAACACTAGGACTAAATGAATTAAAAAAATAAAAAGTATAACTGTAATGAATTGAGAAAATTGATAATGCAATGGAAAACAGAGGAAGATATACAATAATAAGACATGTGTGATAAACCTTAGCAGAAATGGCACCTTATAAAGGACAAATGTTGGAGATTAGTCAAACAAATTTTATGACCAAAGCTAAAGAAGTTAACTAAGAATATTTGAAGCTGAAATAAAATTTTTTTTTTACCAAACTGTGTATTCAAAAACAAGAGGGTGTTGGGATAATGAAATGTGTTTGACACATATTAGAAATATTGTACGATTAGAAAATGACATGCAACTTGAGTCAGCCGTCTTTACTAACTGCAAACAAAATCTTTTTGCAGAGGAGAATACGTTCTGAGCTGGGCCACCACGCACTTCTCCACTTTTCAGGACCCCCGTTCACTGAATCCAGATAACAGCTGCAGAGAATGGTGAACACTGCAGTGTGCAAAATATACTGTAAACGCAATACCCAGAAGTGTTACACAAACCTAACGATTCTTAAGCTGCACAGACACAGCACTGGGTGAAACTGAAATGCGTGGGACTAGCAGAAGTAGGCGCAAAATGCAGGAAAGTGTAAAATCAGCAGGTGTAAAAAAAAAAAAGGGTTCTACTGTACTTGCATACGACGAAGAAAACGAGAGATAAGTACGAGCACGACAAAACCACTATCATGACTACGTACTCAGAAGCCATCATGGAGACATTCCACAGATGAACGAATCTGTCTAACATACAAATTGATTTCCGTGGGTACTACATACCGTTAGCATGTACCAAACTAAACAATCCTGTGGAGAACTGTGGCACAAATCATTGTGTCGATGATGGCTGGAGCAAGTTTTACGTATCAAAATAATGTAATTTAATATTATTTAGTATCATAGAAAACTCACATGTGCAAAATAATAAAATACAGCCAAGGTGAGTTACTTCATGCACCATCTAACAGCATGTATTTAAAAATGNTACTCAGAAGCCATCATGGAGACATTCCACAGATGAACGAATCTGTCTAACATACAAATTGATTTCCGTGGGTACCACATACCGTTAGCATGTACCAAACTAAACAATCCTGTGGAGAACTGTGGCACAAATCATTGTGTCGATGATGGCTGGAGCAAGTTTTACGTATCAAAATAATGTAATTTAATATTATTTAGTATCATAGAAAATTCACATGTGCAAAATAATAAAATACAGCCAAGGTGAGTTACTTCATGCACCATCTAACAGCATGTATTTAAAAATGNTCACATGTGCAAAATAATAAAATACAGCCAAGGTGAGTTACTTCATGCACCATCTAACAGCATGTATTTAAAAATGTGATTAAATATTCATTTGTGTAGCACACTCACAATTTTTACATGCAAAGTTCTTGTCTAGTATTAAAAAACTAAGTTACGTTAAGTTAATACTTTAATTTATGTTAAATTAAGATTTAACTCTTTTTAGTAACAGTCTATTTTTTTGTTGATATGAACAAATACGAAAAAACATGCCATGCACATTATAGTAAAAGGCATGCAGGACAATACACACTGCAACACTTCCATTACACTGCATCAGCACTGTACAGGGGCAGTTTCCTATGACAGAACTGTACTAAAAGATAATATGAAAAACATCTTTATTTATACCATTCACAAATTAACTAAACTACTAGCTACAGATGTAGTTGTTGAATGCTTTTGAACTAAAACTCCAATAAGAATTTGCTGTTTAGTATACCAGTTAACAATACAAATACCTACTTGGCTTACATTAAACGAAACCTTTACCAAATTGCATACAGTAGATATAATTAATTCAGAGAGACCAATTTCATGAAAATTAGTAAACCAATATCTTAAAAAACTATTAATGTATTGCCCAGGAACCAATACCAACATATTTCTATGCCAACAAACATACCATTACATACCATCATCATCATTAGAACAGTTCACTAACCCACCACCAGAAGAGCTAAACAAATATACAAATTCAGAATAAAGGAAATTGAAAGAGAAAAATAACTGAATACATCTAAATTTATGAAACTNCTAAACAAATATACAAATTCAGAATAAAGGAAATTGAAAGAGAAAAATAACTGAATACATCTAAATTTATGAAACTGAACAGAAATTCTTTGAACACTATTCAACACTATTAAAACTAAAAGCAGGGGTAATAAAAATGTACAAGAACTTATACATTAAGATTTTACAAAAGTACCCTAAAACAAGTGAAAAAAAGAAATGGTGTTAAATGTGAAGAACCAAAACCAGAGAAAACAGCAGTACCTTCCCAAGAAGTCGTCCTCACCGGGGTCTTTGTCATAGAGCCTCATGTGCAATATTTGGCCCCCAACGTCCTCTACCTCAAACTGACAGAAACATGGCCGCACAGCATTATTAACAGAAGCAAGCAAGCTCACAGAGACCTGCTAGGCCCAGAGCACAGCATTTAGCCCCCTGCCCGAGTCCTTCCTTGTTACGACTCCAGGAACAGCTTACCACGCATTGTCTATTGGAACACCAAACTGCTACAGTATTTCATCGCAGAATGGTAGGACATTTTATACTAAACAGTGTTTGGGGTGCGACTTATGTGAATAAGTGGTTAGATACTTAACAAAAAAAACATTAACCAATGCTGTTTTCAATATAACTAATACATATTAAATATCCAGTCAGTATGCGACATCCCTTCACTGTAAATGGCACAAATTTCCCTTAAATAGTTTGTTTGTACAAATGTCCAGCAATGGGAGGTGTATTGACTCTCGATAAACACGGCACCAATGGCGCTCAGCATTTGCTCCACACAGCGCGACATACCTTCCTCCTCTTACACACCTTGCAAGAGGAGAGGAAGTGCTTTGACCTCACCTTCTGCTATCTTCAGGCATGCTCGGCTGTTCTCGTCACAGCTACAAACAATATTGCGTACTCCTCTTACATGCTTGATGGGAGAACTGGTTGCTTAGCAACCAGTGCAAAGTTATTGGAGGTAGTGCTTTGTCACCATCTTAGGCTGTTTTCAGGAACACTTGCCACTACCTCCCTTTGCACGCCCAATGATAGGTTACCTAACCACAGCAGCATTCTCTCTGCCTTCCCCTTCATTCCTAGTGTGGGGAGAACTGCCTGTCTAGCAACTAGCATGGTGTCCTTGCATCCATCTCTAAGACCGGGTTTTGGGCNCCTAGTGTGGGGAGAACTGCCTGTCTAGCAACTAGCATGGTGTCCTTGCATCCATCTCTAAGACCGGGTTTTGGGCTTGACTGCTGGCTAAATAGCCACAATTGTGCAGCCTCCTGTTTGTAATCGTAATGTTTGGGTCTGATTTTGTAGATGTTGGTAACATACCTTACTAGAAGCTAATGACTGAGTTTGTATTGTTTTGAGAATTATATTTTAACAAATTTATGAAGTTAATTTTTATGTTTTTGATATAGTACGCTGACGCGTGACATCAGGTGGCTGACGGCAACGTCACGGTTGGGCAAGGTTTTGATGTGTCGGTCAGACACACGGGTGAGTCAACTGGCTGATCTTATAAACAGATGACCGGGCACCGGCCGGTATGTAATACAGGGTGCGTGGCTTGATGGCACGGTACAAAGTCAAACGTGGGATTAACGGTCCTACGTACTGGGTGGCACACAGCTACGGGTTTACCTGTGCTGGAGGTGGCTGCTGACCCAGCTGCTGCTGCTGGAGTTGACTGGTGCAAATATCAGCCTCTTGAGAGGACAGCAGGCGACGATGTTCTCAGAACCAAGCAGAGGCAGAGTCAACCAGAGTCGTACCCAATTACTCCAACCAGCGACAATTCAGCGTGGTGGGTTTACCCTGGAAGTTCGACAATGACANACCAGAGTCGTACCCAATTACTCCAACCAGCGACAATTCAGCGTGGTGGGTTTACCCTGGAAGTTCGACAATGACATTGGGTGTATGTCCAAAGGTGGGCACTCCTCCAGAATCAGTACAGAGCAGTGGATGGAAAGAATTAACTGCACTAGCTGACTGACAGCCTTTGGAATGCGTGGCTAGCAGTTGTGGGTCCGTCTTAGTGTGCATGGTACAGGTGGCCGTAGACTGGGTGTGTTTTACAACATACGTGCGCTCGGTTAAGGGAGCCCGCAGTCCTANGTTGGGTGTATGTCCAAAGGTGGGCACTCCTCCAGAATCAGTACAGAGCAGTGGATGGAAAGAATTAACTGCACTAGCTGACTGACAGCCTTTGGAATGCGTGGCTAGCAGTTGTGGCTCCGTCTTAGTGTGCGCCAGGTGCATGGTACAGGTGGCCGTAGACTGGGTGTGTTTTACAACATACGTGCGCTCGGTTAAGGGAGCCCGCAGTCCTACTCAAGGTTTGGTAATTGGTTTGTCAAATACAAACTTTACTGCTTTACTCTGGCGGGCTGACGTCTACAGAGGATAAAATCAGAGTCATCCTAGAATTAGCACTCAGAGGTTTGAGAGAAAACATGTTTACTCCATGAGGAATAGACACTGTGGCCCGTACTACCTCCTAACTAATCAGGAACTGAACGGAAGTAAACTACGTAAACCAGGTGAAGGGAACCTGGGTCTAACCTGAACAAGAGCAGATGCAGCTAGGTAGCTATAGTAACAACTGTCCCTAATTATCTCAACGCCGTTGTCCAGAAGGGACTTCTAGTGTCACTACCAGAAGGGTAGCGTGGTTGCCATCACCAGAAGGGTAGGCTGTTCAAGGGGGTTCGAAGACTTCAGGAGGTGGG
>NQII01000252.1:622021-675298 GCA_002778355.1 Clitarchus hookeri
AGGTTTTGAAGAGCTTCTGGTAGGTCGCGAAGATGTTGGGGTCAGCAAAGAGCCCCAGCACACGAGGTGGTGAAGTGAGCTGCTGGAGATGAACTCAAAAGCACAACTGGTGAACAACTGACGTTCCTCGGCAGTGCACGGTCATATATTCTACCTGCCCACGGGCTCGTCTAGGGTGCGGGCGGCGAGCTCCTCATCCTGGGCGGAGCTTTGCTCTCTAGCGCGATCCATCAGACCGTGGTCGAACTACTATGCGCCTCTTTATTGCTGGGTTGCCTTGGCTAGCCTCAATCATACGTGAGGGGATGGCGTGACATCTGTCACGAGGGCGAACGATCTTGGCTGACATGTCCATGGGTGCCCCCGCAACTAAGTACGTACTTGTAGGCTCTCATAGCAAGTAGTTTCGGGTTCAAACCCCGCCTGGGGTAATGTGATGATACCTACAGATGAGATGAAGTCATGCTTATATATATGTCAAATAAGCATCATGCATCAACAAATATTATTTTGTAGTTAAAGGTATATAAATATCCTATTTTTATTCAATAATTCTGAAAGTGGGTGGTTCGTAGTTTCAACTTCCAATAATAAAAAGCAAGGGTGAAATGTTTATATATTAGTTACAAAAATAATATTTTATTTCATATCTGATACCCTCAACTGATGATGATAATAAAAAATTATTATTAATTATTACTTTACATATTTACGTGTCTGTTGCCACGTTGTGTCTACATGCGCAAGAAAGAGATGTGCAAAAATCTAATCACAAAAATCTCGAGTTTCCATCTGTATTCCAAAAAAATACCACTATTCTGCAAAATATTATAATGAGCAATGTAAGAATCTGTTACTGGACTATATTTCATTTTAAGTTAACAATTCCTTTTATTTCTTTAATACTTCCCAACAACTAAACAACATTTCTTTATCCACAATACACGATTCATGGTACTACCATGCTAGCTCACGAGATAGCAGCACGGTAGCGTCCAAAATGTGTATTGATTATCGAAACTAAAATGCCACTGTTGAAAGCCGTATCATAAAATGTTACTGGGTAATAGAATTGAAATACGAATTCTTAAAAAATTAATTGCAATGCTGGGGAGTACTTCAAATCACTCTGCTGAACTTATTATTACATAAATATTTCTACCATGCATTCTAAATACGACTCCATTTTCTTTCTCCACACAACCTCCTGTTGGAACAACTAGCGGCCGGTTCATCCTCTGTAACCAGCAACTGGAAGCTCGAGTCGCCACTAGATGTTGACTTGGCGTGGCAAAACAAAATTCAGTGCTAGCCAGCAGCTAATTTTTAACAACTTGTCTCGGCCTGAATCGCTTCAATTAGTCCCCACCACGCTTCGTGAAGGGGTGACTGACGAAATTAACCTTCAAGAGAAATTGCTTGTGAAGGGGCATCTGAGGTTGGGCACATTCCTACATGGTCTGGCTCGGCTGCAGTGCCGAAAAGACCACAACTTTTAGGTGGTATAGGATTTTTACTCCTTTCAGCACTTAGAAGTTACGGTGAGACCATTATGCGATGAAATACTGCATTTACAAGCAACAGCATGTGGGCAAACATCGAACAAATGTAGCGTGCTTGATAGCGTTGGTTTGGTTAGCACTACAACACAGTTACGGCAAATTCACAACTCTTGAGGCTGATAGTTTGAAACTCACCTGACTGTACAAAAATTGTGTGACAAAAGGAAATGATTATACATTTCTAAATACCACACCAATTATGCCAAATTCAAGTCAAAGCAGGAGCATATGCTTAGCAGCCAAAAGAAAACATTCGATTATTTATAACCTACAAATATGAAAAAACTGTAGCCTAAGTCAGTTGTAACACTGCAGATGTTGAAATATTTTCTTAACAGCAATGCTACAGTCTGAAAAATACAGAACACGGATGACTAAAGGACAACAGACGTGCACAATTTGAATATTTACGTTGTCCGCTAACTCTGGGGCTTCTGGCACACAGTACCAAACCAGCATAGACAATTTATATAGAGTCAATTTCATGGAATCGTGATACATATTCTTCAACCTCACCAAACTAAAATGCATTATGGAGCAATAATTACCCCCCAACCAATTCAGCAGCTGATTGTACCTTGCAAAAGACCATAAATCTGTTAGCTGCCAGGCTTGAGCATATTGCTAATTATAAATGCACAAAGCCTTTACAATCAAGTAAGATACATATTTACAATACATAGTATTAAAATGTTCTATTAGAAAAAACTATGTAACAAAACACAGGAAAGCAAATACGAACAGCACAAAACGCGTTGCAGACATCACAATCATGAAATACTTTTGCATACATTCNAACACAGGAAAGCAAATACGAACAGCACAAAACGCGTTGCAGACATCACAATCATGAAATACTTTTGCATACATTCACAAACTTGGACAAGAGCAAGCTACACTGCAAAGTTAAACATACTCTTCTATACAATGAAAGTATTCGTACAACTAAACAACAGGCTAATTTAACTGTAATTAAAAGAGAATTGTTGATTTTTTCTTTTTTATTGCAGTAAGGTAAACTTATTTTATCGAAAAAAGGGTCTCCAACGCTGATTAAATTCTAAAATTCTCAAAGATTTCAATGAAGAGTACAGGTACCACAAACATGTGATATCAATAATCAGCAACCTTTTCAACATTTTATTCCAGAGGCTGTGAATCTGGAAATTAAGGAAGGTATAAAGAAGGGAGGAAAGGAGGAAACTAAGCCTTCAGTAAGAATGACAAGGTCTAGGACAGGTAGTCAATATTATATATATATATACACACACACACACACACACACACACACACACAGAGAGGGCTATAGAGATATATATATAGAGATAGAGGTAGCAAAAATCTGAAAATGTGTGGACAAGAGATGGAAACGGATGTGGTAGAGAAGAGTTGGCCAATTATAATAGGGAAGTAAAGTTTGTGGAGTATGTAAATGAAGAGGGGGAGAAAAAATCCATACATCAAGAAGGGTGTGGAGGGACGGCAAGGCACGGAGTGGGAGTCTGATTCACAGGTTACAAGGGGAGAGGGTGTTGGTCCATGACACATGGGGGATGGAGTCCATGGCGCATGGGGAAGGGGAGGGGTCCATGGCGCATGGGGAAGGGGAGGGGTCCATGGCGCATGGGGAAGGGGAGGGGTCTGTTAGGTGGTGGCAACGGGTGAGAGGAGGCGCAGAAAGGGGCTAGGCAGATTCAGTAAGGTGGGAGGCAGAGTTAGTAAGGTTGAAAGTGGAGCGAGAAGGGGGGTGGTGGTGTCTGGGAATTCAGAGGAAAAGAGGGTATACTGAAATGGTGGGAGTTCATGTGGACAAGGGGAAAAGTGAGTGAAATCAAGCAACATAAAACATGGAATAACTAATCACTTACTAATATTCTAAAAACAGTTGCAAAATGGTATTCATTAATACCAGGAATTACTATGAAGTTGCGAGTCAAATTGTAAATAGAAATAAAAAATTAAGTAGTATGAAATGCATTCCTAGTATGAATTTCCATTACATCCTTACATTAATATAATTTACAAGCTTTACAGGAATTCACAATGCTGTCTCTCTTATTGTCATACTTCCTTTTGCAAATCTTTGAAGGATGCTTCTTTCAAATGGTTCCATATAATGTTTCATCACAAATTCTGTAAATTTGAAATAATGTTTGCTGCAACTTTTTGTAAGATTTTGATTTTGTACACAACTCTGCAACTTAGCCTTTCATGTCACACTTCAATGTCATCATCATCACCACCACCTGCCCTACTGTTTCCAACCTTATCTGGGTCAGCATAGCAAAATGTCTCAATCTCCTCTCTCTCCCTCCTCTTTCCACTCACTTTTCCTCCTTGATCTTGCGCCAACCTTCTTTTGTCTGCTGTACTTTTGTATTACCCTTAATTTAATTTTTTTAAACTAGAAGCTCTACTATATTTTGAATAGAGAAAAAAGTGGCAGTACGAATGGTGCAACTACCTCAGCGGTACACGCAGTGCTTCACACTTCTCGGTTTACATTTAGATGCTCTAATATCCACCATTGTTTGCTTTTGCCCTAATTTCCAACATTTTTATCAATTACAACACAAGTCTGCAAGTCTTTCAACATAGATTACACTTATGACAATGTTAAAGCATTAACAAAATATTTAGTATAAACTGGACTGAATGAAAATAAACCTCGTATGTTTGCCACAAGAAAATTTCTTTAATTCTTCAATCAAATATTAGAAGGATAAATCAATTAAAATCTTTATTTTCCCATAATTGTTTTGTGGCCAAATGTGAATTTGAGGAATAATGCAATGTTACATACTACCTAATGTAAGCATTTTGTTTTCCAATAAAATGCAGGTCATTTTTCTAACGTGACTTCCTTATCTGACTTCTTACACAGCTTCTAAATTTACACTCATGCTGGTGTACCCACAGTTATGAAGGTCCTACCGGAAGTTCACCTATTCTTACTTCAGTCACAGCAAGCTGGCTCACGCTACACATGCACATCTATAGCAGGCAAAAAGCAACACTATGATGTTTAAGTTGCATCTGACCAGAGACTTGACTACAAGAGACATAACTCTCACATAAGAGCAGATATTATTTTTCAACTTAGAAAATGTTTGCCCCACTGTAACTTTGGGGCATTATTTCAATTAGTGAAAGATACTCCAGCAAACAGCAGGAAAAGACATGTGCGACCACCAAGTCATTACATTTTTTTTTGCCGCACAAGTACAAAGAATGTATTGCTAGCTTGGCACTTTGAAACATGTCCATCTACAAAACTGCACACTCGACGTTGAAAGAATAGGTATTCAACTAGAGAACAAATTTACTTGAACAAGACACAATCTGATCAAAAGTATCAGTTTACCCACACAAAACTGTCCTACAAGTGTCCCTCAGATACAGTGCCAAATAGTGGACATTACTACGGGGTGGGACTTCATTGGCCTCTATCGCAGCTCTAGCCCTACAGGGGAGACTGTCAACCAAGTGTCAGAATATCTCCGTAGGAATAGCCGACCATTCTCACTGCAGCAAGTGCAGTAGTGATGTGGGTTGATGGGGTCTGGTGTGCAGTCGCAGTTCCAGTTCATTCCAGAGGGATCGAGGCTGAGGCTTGGGACTGGCCAGTCCACATCCAGGACCCTATTGTCTACAAACCACTCGCGNCCCCCCCTTTGAATTTCACCATGACCACTATACAGTCTTGCCTGTAGGGTTCACCTGGCATTCGCCACACCCAAATCCTCCCCTTGGACTACCACACATGGTATAGCGTGATTCATCACTCTAAACCATTCATCTCCAGTCATCCAAATTCCAGTGGCAGCACTCTTTACACCACCAAACATGGCATTTTGTGTTCGCAGGTGAAATTTGTGGCTTATAGGCAGGTGCCCGAGCTTTGCTTGAACCCCAGTCCTCATAAATCCCGGTGCAGTCATAGTGTCAGCTACACAATTAGCGGCGCTGCGTAATTCACCGGCGATGGTATCGCACGGTGACATGCGATGTTCCTGCACCACCTTCTTCAATGCTCGATGGTCCCAGTTTGTGAACACACATGACCTACTTGGCCGTAGTTTTGTTGTGATTGTGCCTTCCAGTTTCCACTTCACAGTCTCCAAGCTACCTTGCTCCTCCCATTCTGTCGGTATCGCATAGCGCTGACCAACATCACTCTCTTTGCCTCCTTTAATAGCGGCAGCGGCGGTCGTAGCGACATCTAGATGCAGGTTTACGTTTACAGAGGGTGTCCGAATACTTTTGATTAGTCAGTGTGTTTCCTAATAATACAACATTTTTATGGATTTAAAAAACACCACTAAAAATTTTACAACAACTCTGATTTGTTTCAATATCGATACTTTTTTTCTGAAGAACAGTGAAACTGTCAAATATGTTATTTCATTCACATACAGACCAGTATTAAGTTCAATGCAATCAGCAAGTAGACTTACAAATCATGCATGCAAATGGCCGTGCACGTGGAAATAAGCATTACAAAGGCAGCCAAACAAAATACTTTACTATTAGCATAGCATAAGAAAATATACAAATTAAAGTTTTTTTTTTTATATTTTGAAATAGTTACACCTCACTTTGAAGTAAACACAGTAACAGCAACATGCTTGGGTGTGATGCTCAGCGGTATAACTACATGTGTACACTGTTCCAAATGGTAGATTTCTAGGTAGCAATCAAAGCATATTCCTATTTATGTAAAAACTGTAGCAAGAATATACAATCACCATTGAAATACAAACTGTATACTGTAGTATATAAACAGATAACTGTAAGTGCAAGCTACACAAGCACAAATGAAATGCAGTTTCCTAATGTTCACTACAATATGAAATATGAGCCACGCTTAGCCAAATAACTGCTGAAACTTTTGGCGCAAAGACAAGCCCAGAACGTAATACTCATTTCCCTAAAAAAAAATTCTGCCAATCCCAACTTTACACTTGCCCAATCGTTTGTCTACAAAAAAAAATTGGCTTTTCTTAAAACCAATTGTTATTGATTCTTCGTGAATAACAATGAAACTGCCCATCACCACTTAACAGTTGACGTAGATATACAGAGTATGCAGCGTAAGTGAAACAGGTTAGACAAAGGGGCGCGCCAGCTCTGGACCCAGCAAGCCAAGCAAACAGTAACAGGACAAGCACACAGACAGAAAAAACAAGATTTTTAATGCTGTAATGTGAGTCAAGATTAAAACTAAACAAAGCAACTATCATTACTGGTAAGTTTCTTACGGCATTATAGTTTAAAGGCCACAGAAGTCATCACGTATGATTAACTAATAGTGAGCACATTTATTTTTTACAGTCACAAGAAAGGCACAACACAAGCTCATACACTAAACACGTTACAAACTCCACTATTTAAAAGTTCAATTATTTCAGTGGTTATCAAAGAGATTCCAGGAATATTTGGCATTGTATTCAGGATGTGCTGTTTACCCAAACGTGAGAACAATTATAACTCTGGAGATTTTAAACTGCCGGTTCCTTTTTCTAAGCATGCTGCTTTTTTTTTTCTCAGCACGTTTACGGCACACCAGTTCCCGAAGCACAAGTCCTCCGAAACCGTACTTTGCCGGTTGCTAAAGAATCCAGAATGTTCATNACGGCACACCAGTTCCCGAAGCACAAGTCCTCCGAAACCGTACTTTGCCGGTTGCTAAAGAATCCAGAATGTTCATTAATCTCCAGCAATATTTCAAAGTCTAAGAGGCTATGACATGAGCAATTACCACTGCTCACAGAGACAACTTTAAACNAATCTCCAGCAATATTTCAAAGTCTAAGAGGCTATGACATGAGCAATTACCACTGCTCACAGAGACAACTTTAAACATTTCCACCAATGACAACTTAGAATGATGTCTTACAAAATTAAGATGAGGGATTTTATGCAACATGTTATTGAAATTAACCATTCTGACTGATCAGCCAAATTTGTAGCATTATAGAACAAATGAAGGCTTGGCGTTAGTTTGCACCTATGTTGGGGAAAATTATTTATACAGCCTCCTCTCCCTACCCCTTATCAGTTCTCTGACCAGAACTCACAATTCATTAATCTGCTACTATTTAATGTCTATGGTGAATGTTGCCAAGGAGCCTTCAGTGCACAAGATTCTGGATTCAAATCCCAAGTAAGTCATTTGTGTGTAATTTAGATCAGTACAGTACGTAAGCTACCTCTCAATGATTGTGTCTGTTAAGGATGCTGTACAAGTAAGACATATACACTGGTAAAGCACTCGGCACAAACATTCAGCTGTATGCACATTTTGTAACTTAGCAACACGTCTATATACAAGCTACCACTGTTCGTCACACAATTACAGTGAAGGATATGAAGCAATGATTACTATGACGAACAAAAGCACAGCTAAGTACTCGCACATTTTAAAAACTTAAAATGGTCAACTATTACATTTCTACACACATTATTTAAATGTTAGATTTTAAAAATAAGACAGTTTAAAGCATTACTGAAGCAATGTACAACAGTAGATAGTATACATACATACAAAATTTATATCATGCTTGCTTAGCTTCTCAAATGTTATAGTATTATTACTACTTAATTTAAAATTTTTTTTTAAATTTTATATTTAATACATTATGAAAATGTTCTAATGAGACACTTCAATTACATACTGTAAAAATAATTACCTTGGAAAACATACGTAAGTTTTAGAAACAAATACTCTGCATCACAAATCTTTTGGATGTAAAGTGTCACCCGATGCTTTCAAACATCTAAAACAGCTCTGTTTCTAAAATTGTATGAAACTTCCAGATACCTTTCCACACACTGAAAAACTATAATATTTTTAAGTGACACTCCCAGAGCTCACTAACTTCCATAAACAAAGCACAAAGTTATTCGGTATAATGAATTTTGTTGGACATTTCTTGTAATAGCTTCAATTTTTTTTTGTTCTTGAGGAAATTTCAGCCCCACAAAGAAACATCAGTTATGTCCTAACCACCGTGTAAAAACATTTTCTCAAATAACCTTTCATGTTTCAGAATTTAAATAAAATGAGCTCCACGATTACTGAAAGACAAAATAAATTAGATCTGTATTAATTTTTTGAATGATTAAAAACTGGCGCGGCCCAAGGTAAATTTTTCACAAGGGCAGGCTGGTACGGATTGCTTTTTTTTTTTTAGCTCCTGCTTATTTCATTACTTATTATATTTCTCCTCGTCCACTTCCCGCATGACAAGTAACCACAGGAGTTTCACTGACGTACATTAGTGCAAGGATATTCTTGCAATCACTTATTTTTTATTTAACGAGTCATGTAACAAAGTACTTATAAATAAAATTTTACATTATTTAGCAAAGAGTACATTGTAAGTCTTATTAATGTCACACAAAAGAGATAAAATTTTGAAATTATATACAAGAAAATTTTACACTTCCTAATTACAATTTTTAATATCAATGAAGTCTTGTAAAACTCAGAATTTTCTTTATGACAAAAGAGAAACATTTAAAACTGCAACCTAAATATCTACTGTTTTACGAAGTCTTTCATGATCATCTTGGTTTCAGTCTATTGAAGATCATCATATGCTGATATCATTGCCTGTCCCACAAGATGTTCTTATGATACTGCTTTTAATTTTGAGAAGCTCCCTTCTCCGAATGCATCAGTGATAGGAAATGTGATTTGGAGCCACATAATTACAGTTGGAAAGTTATAAAAGAGGAAGTTGGTAATAATAATATGTCCTGTGGGCAATTTACACTTCATTAATTATATTACTGGTTGGCACTGCCACGCCCTTTAAAAATCACAGAATTTCCTTGAATTGTTTGTTTATGCAGACGTTTTCATTGTGCTCTCTTCTCCTATTCAGCCATTGTTTGGCAAAGCACGACCTTGCTTTTCCCCTTACATGCCTTGCAAGAGGGGACGAGGCGCTTTGTTCTCATGTNATTGTTTGGCAAAGCACGACCTTGCTTTTCCCCTTACATGCCTTGCAAGAGGGGACGAGGCGCTTTGTTCTCATGCTCGGCTATTTCTTTGCGAGGTAGTCACTTCCTCCCCTACACAGCTGACGGGAGGGAACATGGCTGCCTAGCACCTGGTGCAGGTGTGGTTTCCTAGCAACCATTGCAGCATCCTCTCATTTTCTCCTCTTTCGATCAATCAGTGGGAGGTGGNGTGCAGGTGTGGTTTCCTAGCAACCATTGCAGCATCCTCTCATTTTCTCCTCTTTCGATCAATCAGTGGGAGGTGGATATTATCCATGCAGGGTAAAATCTGCACCCTACTTGAAGGGAGGCAAAAAGCCTTCGGTCATCCTCTGCTGCCTTCAGCTGCAAGTGATCTCAGCCTGAACTGCTTCAACTCGTCCCCTCCGCACTCTTTGAAGGAGAGGCCGACTGATTCACATTCCCCACTAATACGTTTGCAGAGGGACGTCTGGAGTAGGGTGTGTTCCTACGTGTTCTGGCTCAGCTTCAGTGCTGAAAAGAGCACACTTTTTAGGCAGTGAAAGTTTTTTTCCTGTTTCCTGCTCTTAGAAAGTATGGTGCAACCATAATGCCATGAAATATGACACATTTTTGCAACAGTGAAAATCTCGAGCCACTGCATTAAGTTAAAATATTCACGTAGATTTCCTTGGCCATTTCGCAAAAAAAAAAAAATCCTACTTCCTTAAGACTATTATCACGAATAACTCATGTAAGTGACCTCGGCTGGCACAGTCAATGATAATCCGAAAATGGACCAATAAGGTTTAGCGTCCGCATCTCAAACTCTTTGGATGCTAAAACACTAGGATAAGTACGGACTGTGGTGAAACTTTAAAAGCAGGTACTTATTTTTCTACTTCAGAAGCTATTTGTCCCTTATCCATTAGAAATTCCAGAAATATTTTTTTTAGGGTGATGCGTTACGCGAGTTAGTATTAACAAAACAGACGAGTTGAGGTACAGAGAAATGAGGTATACCATAATCCAACTAAAAAGTCAGTGCAACAATTTACTAAAATTTATGCCAGCAACAGGTTGAGTTGTGCATGGTTATTTCAGTTTTTTCGTTTGATAATTTGCTGCGTTATTCTATTTTGTTATTTATCTGACAAAATTCCTCGTGGAATTTATTATACATTTAATTTATATATTTAGACTGCAGCTAATATTGGATCATTTTTCATGTTTGTTTCGTGTCACAGACTTGGTTCTCTGTGATGACAATGTAGCAATGGAGTATGTTCAAAATATTTCACTTTATTTCTTACTACGCATTACCAACACACCAATTTTCTCACTGTTTTTCCTGACATTCATTATAAATAAAATTCCAATTTAACCAAAAATAAGATACTTTTACGTTCTTTTATGTTAACACAAGTAAAAAAAACGCTTGTGGTACATAACATAATTAAGAAACAACCAAACACGTCGTACATGGGGCGATTTGTCAAAGGTTTGATTCAAAAAGTGTGAAAAAAAAACTGTGAATATACAGTACATGAACATTTCTGTGTAAACAGTGATCTGCATATTATTAGACACGCTAGACTTAACTTGCTGTTCATAGTGACCAGCCGAAAAGTTAATGTATGTTGCTCCATCAGCACTTATGTACTCTGGACGACACATAAATTGTCCTTTAAAAATGTTTCACGCTTGCTTTTTACAAAAAAAATCAGCATGCAATTTGACAACGGTAAAATAAAAAATAAGTGGAAGTTTCCTACACTGCTGTAACAACAAAGATGTCAAGATGTATAAATCATAAAATGTTGGGCATAAAAATTACACCCAAAACTGATGGTTCCTTGATACGTTCCTATTTTACTTTATACAGTCTGATGAGAAAGGCAGCAAACTGCTGTCTGACCTGAAGTACAAAATTTGTGATGCAGATAACACGCACTGAGAAGTGGAAACAGCAACAGTGGATAATATAAGAAGCGTTGGGTTCAAAACACACAAAGCAGTTGAAATATTAGTAACTACCAATAACAACATCTTTTAGCCAGTCTACTTTTAAGTTTCACATATGTACATTAGTAGTAGTAATTAATTAATACAAATTAAACACTAACGGTTATACATACAAGCTGCCATTAGAAAATTAGATCCTGCTATAATAATTTGTTGATGATTACTAAGAACCTGAACAGGAAACTAAACTAAACTGACTAAAAGTGGTTTATGTGGCCTACCAGTAAATATGATGTTAGTCACTAAAGGGAATGGTTAAACACACAATACACTAAACTGAGACAAAACACATGTAGGTGTTCTGAAGAATTGCCACAAAAGGATAAAAATAGAGCAGGATATTAGCACTGGTCTGGGGTATTCGCACCACACGCAACTGAATTTTCTACCTTCCAAGGAAATCGTCGTTTTGAACTCCTGGAAATCCTGGATCCCAGTCCCAAAGTTGCAACGACACAAGCTGGTGTTTAGGGGATGAAACCACCGCCTTCACAATCCCAACAACACAGTGATAATGTTAAGTTCACGACAGTGACACACAAAGGCTACCTCGGAACACACACACCATCTGGGTTGTGCACCAATCCTAGAGCTTCATAGCACCTGCTTGTGAAACTTGGTAAATGTGAATTCAGTAAAAACAGTATCTTAAGACATGCAACAGAAATCATTGGTTTGGTGGTTTTCTAAAGATACTCCCAATTTTGTCACCTTCTCTCAATGTTCCAAATTCTATCCATTAGGTCTATTTTTAAGGACAAAATTTCACAAACAAACAAGTGCGTGAATGTCACTGCAATGCTAGACTAACAAAAAAATCCACAAATGTAATACATATAATGAAAATACGTTGAGACATAAGCATATCAGCACCCATTCCCAGCATCGAGAAGCTACTGCAAAAATAAAGCAGGACTACTCTGAAAGTCTTGCCAATTTCCGTATTCAGAATTTTTACAGACAATATACTTTTTGCAATGAAAATGGACAATTTTACATTTCATACTACCATTATTTGAGGCATGTAAATTAAATGTATTCTAGTACATTACAGCCTCCCCAACACTTTTTTTTTTCACACGAGTGACCTGTAACTTAATTATGAACTGAAAATAACATTTATAAGGATTTGTAACCTTTTCCAGAATGAACTGGTCGGCTACAATGAATATGCAGATTTGAGTTACTACAGGACTACCAAACATCACCAGGCCATTGCAACAAAAGTACTCTCTGTACACAAGTTATGTTATCAAGGAAGAGTTTTTAACCAAGAAATGTTGACTGTTGGAATTTTGCATTATTTCTGCTTCATATTAAAAAAAAACATACACTGCTGAAAATTACACTGAGTACTCTGCGGCCATTGTCAACTAAAAAAAAACGCCACTTGCAGAGAGAGAGAGAGAGAGAGAGAGAGAGAGAGCAACTGACTGCTCTGGGTTGACAGGCATGATGAGCCCAAATAATTCTCGACACACAGTCTAATAAAAACATTACTACTATGCATCATTCAAAATAGTTTCAGACACTTATTTGGTCCTGTTTGACACCACAGGTTTACCAGTACGTACATTCTGAACTCCCGAAGAGACACATTCTTCTGAGTGCCACTGCTGACTACAGAGTGTAGCTAGACGGATGGCCACATGCGTTGGTTTCCCGCTATCGCCAGTGACTGCATAGCGTGCAATAATGTGTTGTGTGAAGGGCCTAGCCTGCAGTGCTGCGTAGTTCCCCCTATGCCCACNAAAAATTACACCCAAAACTGATGGTTCCTTGATACGTTCCTATTTTACTTTATACAGTCTGATGAGAAAGGCAGCTAACTGCTGTCTGACCTGAAGTACAAAATTTGTGATGCAGATAACACGCACTGAGAAGTGGAAACAGCAACAGTGGATAATATAAGAAGCGTTGGGTTTAAAACACACAAAGCAGTTGAAATATTAGTAACTACCAATAACAACATCTTTTAGCCAGTCTACTTTAAGTTTCACATATGTACATTAGTAGTAGTAATTAATTAATACAAATTAAACACTAACGGTTTTACATACAAGCTGCCATTAGAAAATTAGATCCTGCTATAATAATTTGTTGATGATTACTAAGAACCTGAACAGGAANATACAAGCTGCCATTAGAAAATTAGATCCTGCTATAATAATTTGTTGATGATTACTAAGAACCTGAACAGGAAACCAACTAAACTGACTAAAAGTGGTTTATGTGGCCTACCAGTAAATATGATGTTAGTCACTAAAGGGAATGGTTAAACACACAATACACTAAACTGAGACAAAACACATGTAGGTGTTCTGAAGAATTGCCACAAAAGGATAAAAATAGAGCAGGATATTAGCACTGGTCTGGGGTATTCGCACCACACGCAACTGAATTTTCTACCTTCCAAGGAAATCGTCGTTTTGAACTCCTGGAAATCCTGGATCCCAGTCCCAAAGTTGCAACGACACAAGCTGGTGTTTAGGGGATGAAACCACCGCCTTCACAATCCCAACAACACAGTGATAATGTTAAGTTCACGACAGTGACACACAAAGGCTACCTCGGAACACACACACCATCTGGGTTGTGCACCAATCCTAGAGCTTCATAGCACCTGCTTGTGAAACTTGGTAAATGTGAATTCAGTAAAAACAGTATCTTAAGACATGCAACAGAAATCATTGGTTTGGTGGTTTTCTAAAGATACTCCCAATTTTGTCACCTTCTCTCAATGTTCCAAATTCTATCCATTAAGTCCATTTTTAAGGACAAAATTTCACAAACAAACAAGTGCGTGAATGTCACTGCAATGCTACACTACCAAAAAAAATCCACAAATGTAATACATATAATGAAAATACGTTGAGACATAATAAGCATATCAGCACCCATTCCCGGCATCGAGAAGCTACTGCAAAAATTAAGCAGGACTTATCTGAAAGTCTTGCCAATTTCCGTATTCAGAATTTTTACAGACAATATACTTTTTGCAATGAAAATGGACAATTTTACATTTCATACTACCATTATTTGAGGCATGTAAATTAAATGTATTCTAGTACATTACAGCCTCCCCAACATTTTTTTTTTTTTTCACACGAGTGACCTGTAACTTAATTATGAACTGAAAATAACATTTATAAGGATTTGTAACCTTTTCCAGAATGAACTGGTCGGCTACAATGAAAATGCAGATTTGAGTTACTACAGGACTACCAAACATCACCAGGCCATTGCAACAAAAGTACTCTCTGTACACAAGTTATGTTATCAAGGAAGAGTTTTTAACCAAGAAATGTTGACTGTTGGAATTTTGCATTATTTCTGCTTCATATTAAAAAAAAACATACACTGCTGAAAATTACACTGAGCACTCTGCGGCCATTGTCAACTAAAAAAAAACGCCACTTGCAGAGAGAGAGAGAGAGAGAGCAGCNGAAAATTACACTGAGTACTCTGCGGCCATTGTCAACTAAAAAAAAACGCCACTTGCAGAGAGAGAGAGAGAGAGAGAGAGAGAGAGAGCAACTGACTGCTCTGGGTTGACAGGCATGATGAGCCCAAATAATTCTCGACACACAGTCTAATAAAAACATTACTACTATGCATCATTCAAAATAGTTTCAGACACTTATTTGGTCCTGTTTGACACCACAGGTTTACCAGTACGTACATTCTGAGCTTTACCGGACTCCCGAAAGAGACACATTCTTCTGAGTGCCACTGCTGACTACAGAGTGTAGCTAGACGGATGGCCAAATGCGTTGGTTTCCCGCTATCGCCCGTGACTGCATAGCGTGCAATAATGTGTTGTGTGAAGGGCCTAGCCTGCAGTGCTGCGTAGTTCCCCCTATGCCCACCGCTGTCTCACACTGTGCGGCACCTAGGGTAGGTAATGCAGCCCACCAACGCAGCTACGTGCATGTTTACTGGGTGAGAAAGAGAGAGTTAACTTGTACATGATGCACAAGAGACAAAGGCGTGCTGCCACCCGGTCACATAGCACGGATGGTGATATCGCAGGATTACCATTGTCAGCAGAGCACCAACCGCACCAAAATTTCGGAAGAAAAAATATTTTCCTATATTTAGATCTAAAAACTTGTGTTTCAGTGCAGAACTGTGTTGCAAAAGATATACATAAGTTAAAAAACGGTATGTAACATGAGTATATAAAATTCAAGTACTCTCAGTGTAATACTTGTGGAAACACGCACAAAGGACGACACATTTTCCACGCAGTTGCGCAACGTTTCGCTGGCTAAGCCAGCTTTATCACGCGGCAAGTTGTAGGACACTGCAGTATGATGGAAGGGCGCTATTAGTAGTAAAACCTAGCAGCCATGTGGCAAACTAGGGTTGGGTAGGAGAATTGAAAAATTAGGTATAGCTGATGAGCGTGGTTAGAGACTGTGATTATCTTATGTTGAGGACTGGCGACTGCCTGGATTTTGTTATAAATTGGTGAGCTAATCCCCAGCATCTGGGTTCTGAGCTATTGCTTGAAGGTGATAGGGCTCTTACAACTCTGTGAGAATATGACACATCTCATTTGATTACCACAGGAGATGTCTCGTCGTTCTCACAAATGAACTATATTTATTCAAAATAAAAGCCTCCAATTTTTTTTTTTTAAATATCAGCATCTCGGAAATAGGGTGGGCAATATATTTGTGATTTAGACAGTGTACTGCTGCCTGCCTACCGGGCAATTGGTACGAGCAAAAACTCGCTCAACAGATACAGTCCGAGTGTGACTCAACTAGACAAGATAAATAAAAGGCCTCATATCACATGGCCAGTCACACCTTTAATAGGCTGTTCATGGTAAAATAAGCACTTTTGAAAGCCCTGATCAAGATCTACTTGTATACAAGTTGTGTAATTTTCCGCCTGCGTAAATTCAACATTTGCATGAGCCTCGTCACTTTATTCAAGCGCCAGTCAAGTAAAAACGTAAAATTATTAAAAAAGTAAATATTTTTCAAATCTGCTTATTTTACACTTTGATGAATTAAAAATACCAAAAGTGAAATAAATAATTTAAGTTAACACAAATGGTTACCTAACGCTTTTTATTCGACATTAAGATATGGAACGGCGCATGTCATTCAGTACGCCCGTTAAAATATGTTATGAAGGCAGGGGCAGTGACTTTTTTTCTAAGGTTGATTTCAAAAGTGCTCACTTTATCATGAACAGTCTTTAAATACGGTCAACATGCCATTATTTGTCTGTGGAAAAATGAAAAACTTAAAAAAAAAAAAAAATCCAAATGTGGATGGCTTGCCCGTCGGCCGGCCACGTGCTCGCCCGACAGCCACGCTCCCACTTCACCTCCCATAACAAACATGTGTCTGTTTCTGTAATCACCACATGACTGACACAGTTCTTGCCCATAACTCAGGAGGACACTTCTCCAAGACTGAGCCAGAGCATGGTTCCCCAGTTCAGTCAGGACATCAGAGTACTGATACTCATGAAGTATCTAAAAATGGCATTTTTTTTTACTATTGAAAATTTTACTAAGTCAGTAAACCAGCAACAATATTTTCTGTTGAAGAGTATCCCAACTAAAAACAATACGAAAATAAAGAAATTATATCTTTTAAATTGTGTGCTTTAACATAAAAATAACTACCATTACAACGTAAGAAACGAGAGCACATCAACCCATCATTCCTCTACTTTAGTCAGATACAGAATTTCACACACCCATCTATCACATGATACCAACAGTGAACACCTGGATTACTGCACCATACCGAGCTACTTTCTTCTTTACAATTTCAATGGCACTGTACATCCTCGGTGTGTGCGACACTTCTACATGACAGTCACATAGACACATTCTGTTTAAACTAAACACATTACAAATTTATGGTTTCCAACTCTGAAGGAAAAAAAAAATAGAATGAATATACCAGAACACTTTTGGGATCATTAAAAAAATTACTTTTCACATAATGGAAAATTTCTTCAACATGAACACAAAAAAAATGAACATGCGCAGCCTTGGGAATCTTTTACTGTGGTATCCTAATACACTACTTCGACAATTTGCAATGCAATTCTGATACTCTTTATAACGATAAAAATTAAACCACTCCAAAAAAAAATTACAATACCAGAGTAAAAAAATTTGCAATATACTCCCACGTGCATAAATTTTCACCATCAATCTGTGGAACCAAATTTGTGGAATAACTTTATCATTCTGAAAAATAAAATACAAGATTGATTACGCAATTCATTCAAGAAGCTACAGAAGTACACAAGTGTCACTAAAATACCCACAACCTGGTTACAGGTGAGCAGTTAGCGCGCTACGCGGCACAAGCAACGGCAATGCAGGTATTTGATCTACCTGTCAACAAATTAGTGTCGACCACCACAGCCACAGGCGAGTCATTTCATGCTAAATGTAATAAAAGCTGGAGTGCAGGCTTGCTCGAGCAGGCACTAGAACACATATAAGTACGTATAGTATAATCTAGTGTAAGGAAACTAGCAACTGGAATCATGCCATAAACCAACATTACAACACTACCCATACTTTTTTTTTATAAATAGGGATGGGTCAATTTTTCCTCATTATTATTTTTATACTACAAAATTTATGAATCAGATACTCTCAACACAGAATAAAAATGACCATTCCATTAGAGGATGGTTAAATATTACAAAAGCAGGTGGCAACCCACAGAAAATCTACAAAACCTTGTTCTAGACAATATCGACAAGAACAACCAATGATTGGAAAAAAATGAGGGCTTGATCCAGCCCTACTTATAAATTTAACGTGTTACGTATTATCGATTAAACATACAGTATTGACATGGTTACGAGAAATCCTTTTTGACCATTTAGGTTTCCAGACTTCTTAGCTGCATCCTGACAAGACTAATTGAAAATCAGTCTCAAAGCCACCAGAAACTAAAATTATGACATGAACAGTAAGAGAATTACAGCTTAAAAATAAATTGCAACTAGTTTGTTAACTATTAGACAAAGAAAGAAAAAAATTCGTAGCCTAGGAAAAAAAAAAGTAGTAAAAGAAATTACAGTACTTGCAGCAAGGTGATAATTTAACAAAGGAGGAGAAATACCTAGACTCATCCACAAAATCGTGATGTACTGGCCTTAAAAATCAAACACCTCTCTACATTCCACAACCNAGAAATACCTAGACTCATCCACAAAATCGTGATGTACTGGCCTTAAAAATCAAACACCTCTCTACATTCCACAACCTTAATGTATACATTGTAAGCTTGTCAGTAACCTTACTACTAAAACTATGAGAAAACGTCAGAGCTGGAAGAGTGTGTTAATATATTGGCATGAATGTAGGTGTGAAATACGCCGTCTCACCTGCCCAACAACTCATCGTCTGCTACATCATCAGCATCATACAGCTTCACCTCCAGCATCTGGCCCTGCGCCTCAAACACGGTGCTCTAGAGGGTCACAAGCACACGCGCACTCACAGCCACAGCACAGCACAAGCNTAACCTTCACGGCGTACGCTCCAAACACTGCATGCTCCTACGTCATAACACACTACACAGCATCACACAATGTTAAGTGCTTCTGCTAAAACTTCATGCATGCCGCACTATGCTCCACAAGACTTCAACTTCCCAATGCCCAGTTTAGAGTGGTCTTGTTTTCTTTTGTACAATCAACATAAACTATAGAAAATATTTTGTATGATGCATAAAAATAAACCAACCGTTATTTAACATGATTATCTGGTTAAACAAGTAACAATGCTTTTGCTCAGAGAAAATTTCTTCTTCACCAAACTCTATTTGGATAAATTCTTTCCATTTACGTACAACCAAGCTTTACAGAATTCATTTAAAAAAAAAATAAGAAATTTTTTTTTTACACTTTTTATGCACGTATGAAAATTTTTGCTACCTATAAGAGTACATATCATAACATCATTAAAATTGTATTTCATCTGTAATACCCTTTAATGCCTTCAGCAGGATACAAATGTAACCATTATAAGTAATGTTTATCACTGATACATTACTTACTGATAATTCCATAATGGAAGCAGTTGGTAGTGCTTTTTCTACTAAAATTATGCCACCTTTACTTACACTTGGTTACACAACCTTCTGAAAAAAGATTTACTTTTAAATATTTCATAGTTTTTCAAAAATTGGAATATTCACATTTTTCAAAAGCCAAACTATGCCAAAACTGAACACGCAGGAAGTACTCTGTTACACAGTATACAGCAAATACGTACTCAATGTGTGTAATGTAATTTAGCAGCTCAAGTGTTTGGCTGTAAACATTTCTACATTATGGAATGTAAGTACTAATAACCAACCCATCATTAATGGCAGTTTTACTGTTTAACTGAATTCAGACTTTGCGATGAACTACAACTGTTCAAGCTGTTTTAGTGCAGCCAATTTTTATGCACCACAAAAACTGCAGTGGGCAGCTTTCACAGTTTTTCAGTCAAATCAAAATATGTGCATATTTTGCCGAAGAGCACAATAATTTCCATAAAACTGGTTCATTGTGCAGTTATTACTGTTTTGTATTTCTACACGCTAACATTTCTGTGAGCACCCTTGGACTGTAAAACTGCTAGTAACAAGGACACACATACCGTTTTAATTAAAAACTTAAGCGAACTGTCTCCTTAGAACGCAACTGAAGAATGATGAAATATTCTCTGTCAATGCACACTTGTAAACATTTTTCTCTCGCCTATAGGACATGCCACACAGCTTCGCAGTTCACATAGCAAGCAGCATGGTCATATGAAACCACTCTAAGAAGTGTAACAAAGTTACTTTTGCATTCAGCAAAGCCGTATTCAATGTTGGATTAAACTGTCCGGGTTCAGGCACACTAAACAGTGAAGACTACTAGCACACTAAACTGATATCAGTTTACGAGAAGCTACACGAGTAGCCTATCTGCTAAGATCATACACAAAGTGTACTTTCACAGCTGTCTGCAGGGCCCCATACCACCTTGAATAACAAAATGTCTAGAATGTGCCNCCCATCATTAATGGCAGTTTTACTGTTTAACTGAATTCAGACTTTGCGATGAACTACAACTGTTCAAGCTGTTTTGGTGCAGCCAATTTTTATGCACCACAAAAACTGTAGTGGGCAGCTTTCACAGTTTTTCAGTCAAATCAAAATATGTACATATTTTGCCAAAGAGCACAATAATTTCTATAAAACTGGTTCATTGTACAGATATTACTCTTTTGTATTTCTACACGCTAACATTTCTGTGAGCACCCTTGGACTGTAAAACTGCTAGTAACAAGGACACACATACCGTTTTAATTAAAAACTTAAGTGAACTGTCTACTTAGAACGCAACTGAACAATGATGAAATATTCTCTGTCAATGCACACTTGTAAACATTTTTCTCTCGCCTATAGGACATGCCACACAGCTTCGCAGTTCACATAGCAAGCAGCATGGCCGTATGAAACCACTCTAAGAAGTGTAACAAAGTTACTTTTGCATTCAGCAAAGCCGTATTCAATGTTGGATTAAACTGTCCGGGTTCAGGCACACTAAACAGTGAAGAAGACATGCTTTATATGCACAAACTGATATCAGTTTACAAGAACCTACACGAGTAGCCTATCTGCTCAAAACATACACAAAGTGTACTTTCACAGCTGTCTGCAGGGCCCCATACTACCTTGAATAACAAAATGTCTAGAATGTGCCCCAACATGCAAAGGCACTCGTTCCTAAATAGAAGCACCACTCAAACAGTGGTATAAGCAAAACTACCACACTACACGAATATACTGCTTTCACCCTTACTTTCAGCCCGATGCAAACAGAGCTATATCTTTCCACTGAGAACAATAACTGGTAGCTGCAGGAACTGTGTTGATGTGCTGCCAGGTAACATTTCGTAAAAAAATAGACCTCGCACAATCAATACGATTATCAGTAGTGCTTACCTTGGTGCTAAACGTTCAATCACCTTTCCTATAAGGGCGTGACATCCTGGCTGGAATCACTTCTTGTTCCCTTCATTAAGATTTATACAGGACTTCACAATAATTTTTTCCAGTACCGTGTTCTTTGCTGTCCACTTCATGTAGCTTATTTACTTCTGATAATGTGCTTCATGCAATTGTGGCAGAAGTTAACCAGCATACTATTGAGTGCACTAATACACGCACATGACAACCTTCCTTCTGCACGTTGAACATACTATTAGCAAACACGTCCAACATTTCAGATGCAAGTACAGCTTCTTGCTTCAAAGGTGGCTATGTTGGATACTACTAAGAAAAGGTAATTAAAACATTTCAAACAATTCTCTTTCCATAAACTTTTAATGGCTATCCCTCAACCTGCCACTTTACTATACAAGCGCATGGCTCATATCCCTGGCATACCATTTTAGCTACTGCTGTCAGCAGGACGACTTTGTGCATTAGGTTAGGGGTGACATCAGAGCCATTGGAACAAACTGTCGTCAATGCACCCTGCGTACGTTTGTCATAACTAATTGGGACTAAAGTAAGAGTGAAAGAAACACTGTCAATCATATTTTGCTGATACCAGAAAACCATAATTTTTTTAATAAAAAATATTTTCAATTATCAATAAATGTGTACCATTTTTTTTTACAAAACAAGGAATAACTCTCAACATTTTAAAAGAGACACAAAATGTGAACTCAACCTGCAACTTGCAGTACATTCAACTAATGGGATTTGCTGGCCGCACTTTACAATTCTGGCTGAAGTTTTGATACCTGAAAGTTTACACATACAGCAGCACTAAAAAACTGTATAATGAGCCTACTGCTGCAGCCACACACCTCTCCTGAAGATGCACAGTATTTTGTAAAACATGAATTGTGGCATGCATAATGCACATCAGCCCCGACCATTGAACTGTTTGAAACGTAACACACCGCACGCTGCCGGAACGTGAATACCCATTTACAATTTCTGCTCTCAGCTGTGGTAAATATCGCATTTAGAGATACATAGAAAAACATTTTTTGGGATGTTGAAAAGTTGTGTAGTGGAGCATAATTAGTGCTTATATATCACACGCATGCCAAATATTCATGAAAAAACTGGGAAACTAAATAATAAAACATTCCAAAAAACAATTCTCTACCAAAAAAATTTAAAAATTAATTAAAAAATACAGAATAAATAACTCTTACCCTCAAAATCATCGTTTTTCCACATAAACTGAGAACTTGTACTGTCATGCACGACAAAAACTCGAAAACCATATTATATTCACAAAATAGAGCTGTACTGACAGTTCTATAAAATATACATGTTAAAAAGACAGTAAACTTTAGAAAATTACTGAGCACTTCTATCACAAACTATTGTAACACAAAAATGTGCAAAAATGCAAAAATAAACACTACAAAACCAATGTCTAAATTATCACCGGTACTAAACCGAGCAGTGAAGGTGACAAAGGTGATAAATGGCTTCTAAGAGAACTTCTAAGCGCAATGCCACCCAGCAAGGAGCCCTACNCAGTGAAGGTGACAAAGGTGATAAATGGCTTCTAAGAGAACTTCTAAGCGCAATGCCACCCAGCAAGGAGCCCTACCATCAAACTGAGATTTTCACAAGAAGGAACATGTGCAAACCATTTCTGGCCTTGGAATGTAAATTTACAACAAATATGGAAAACTAAAATGCATAGACAAAATTTACTGAGAGAGAACATTAGCAGAACAACAAACTGAAAAAAAAATTATAATTACTGTTAATATTACAATAAGTTTATGTAAAAAGTATTACAAAATAATTTGACAAAATTGAACTATAAATGATAAAGAACCTCTACAGGCAAGCAGACATGTATATTTCTACAAATTGTGCAGAAAAAAAAAGGCATAATAAATTACTTCCCATTACAATATCAGTATCTAGTAACTTAAATCTTTGGCAGGTGCCACCATGTTGACCTAAGCATAACAGTGGTTCCCTTGTTTGAACATCACATTGTAAAGCTACATTTGATAGCAAATGCATGTAAACTTCGGGCAAAAATGTACCCGGTGCTAGCATGTTATCCACTCTGACCCACTGCATCTACAGGGTTACATTATCCCATATCCTNTAAACTTCAGGCAAAAATGTACCCGGTGCTAGCATGTTATCCACTCTGACCCACTGCACCTACAGGGTTACATTATCCCATATCCTAAAACCCAACAAGTATAAGCCAGCATGTCACACAGGCACACGGCTACCAACTAAATCTTCCTCTGCCTTAGCTCGGCTGTACTTGAAGTAATAGCTATTATTTTTCCTGGCTGCATAACTAAATATTACAGGCCTGACCATGCAGAAAAGATGTTGCACAAATTAACAGCTCAAAACTTCAGTGCATTTCTATACTAGGGAGTGACTAGGTAAAAAATCTATCCTTTATACCTTTATAGACCCACCTTACATTTCATTTTCCCAAAAGCCTACCACACTACTACTGCCTGTAACAGCCTCCTATCACAGGAAATCACAACTGACAATTCCCTTCTACTATGTCGCAGCATTTTTTTTTTTTCCCTTAACATAAAGGGGAGGCATCTGGAAGGCTTGGTACGCTAGGAACAATGGTCTATGCACAAATACAAGCGCAGTGCCCTCTCAATGAACTGCACTACTGTTGGAAACACAGCTGCCACCTCTAGCAGCCGCGACAACTGCCAGACACAGCTCTGCCCCCACACCACTTGTGGGTCCGGGTGCTGCGCGCTACTGGGGCATGCAGCCACATGCGGTGCACTAAGAGACGTGCACTTTCAATACCTCACAGTCCAAGCCCTGCCTGTGGCCAGCTGCTGGAAACAGACTGCCATTGACACCTCGGGCAAATAAACTTACTCCGAGAGCAGGGCCTTGCAATAACCCAGGTCATGCGCTTACGCTTAAATGTATAAATATCAATACAGACTGTAAGTACAATATGCCACTAGGTTGGTCAACTTGGGAGAGAGTGTGTATGAGTGGAAGGCATTACGAGAAGCATGGGATGTGAAACAAATGAAATGTGTCGTTATAAATAACACTATGGTGAATCTACAAGTTGAACATGGTGCAGTCGATAGGATTTCGTTTGTTTTTGGATTGCAGCACTGTAAGTTACGCTTATCAATAAGCGGATAAAGGGGATTTGAAGCCAGCAAACTGTTATTGAGTTCAGATGGAACCTCATTTTGTTTTCTGTTCAGAGTATAGTTGTAAAAGTTAAGTGTTGTTGAAATGGGAGATAATATGTCTGTGGCAACTCTTAACCTCCTACCGAAGCTTAGCTTGTAAAGAAATGTTCACAAGAACTGGATTATATTGAAACAGAATTTTCTCGTTTACATCAGGGCCAGCAGTAAAGTTCCTGATATCCTAGTTAATGCAACAGTGGAGGAAAAGCTCTCCAAATTTGAAGGAAAAATACTACTGAATGTTGTATGCAAAGATGCATTTTATCTTGCCACCAAATTTTGTCTTGGCGATGAAGAAATGGACGACCACGACAAACTAGTGCAAGCTTTTGATAACTATGCTGCGACCACGTGGAATGAAATCTACGAATGGTATGTCTTCAACCAGCGTAGCCAAAGGCAAGGTAAGACCTTTGATCANGAAATGGACGACCACAACAAACTAGTGCAAGCTTTTGATAACTATGCTGCGACCACGTGGAATGAAATCTACGAATGGTATGTCTTCAACCAGCGTAGCCAAAGGCAAGGTAAGACCTTTGATCACTTCCTTAAAGAAACTACAAAAATAATAAAATGTTGTGGTTATGTGTAACAAGATGAGTATTTCAAGAGATTGAATAGCTAATGGTATTGGAGACCATGATCTCCATGAAGCCTTCTTACAGGTAGAACATCTCCAGCAGGAACAAGCTATTTGGGAATGTTGAGCTAAAGAAAGAAGTAGAAGTTACTGCAAAAGACTTCAGGAAAAAGAAAGGAAAACAAGTGGTCACAAGCAGGGGCGGTGGAAAGTGTTCGTCATTAGGGGATCAAAGGTCCAGACAAAAAAAGGGACATTAAATTATAAATTAACAATAGCAAGTATCACAATATCGCAGTAAAATTCTTACAAACATATTAAGGTTTACTCAAAACTTACATCTATACATATAATAAAACTAAACGTCTCTCTGTCTGTCTGTTAGTGCGCTTATCACTCGAGAACCACTTAACCGTTTTACGTGTTTTTTTTTTATATTCATAGCTATGTTCTCTGGCCAGGTTTTAGTATATATTTTGTTACGTAAAGTAACATAAGGAATAAGCAGTGACGACAATAGTAAAGTCGGAAAAAAGTTTGCCAGCGCGCTGTCTTGCAATACGCTGTCTAAACCGTTAAAGATGAAACAATATCATGTAGTAAAGAATTGGGTAGAATGAAAAGACCTAAAAAAACTCAGCAGTAGCATATATCTATCTATAACAGAGAAATACTAATAAGCGTTTTTACCATTTAATTCACAAGCAACATTCAATTACGAAGTTTTTCACCCTGCACTCATTGAAATTGAAAAGCAAGTGCAGACATTGTCAGGAAAAAGGATAAAAAGCATGGGTCCAATATCAGATAACATATTAGATTCAACCGTTAACAATGACTACATCAGGGGAAACTTCATATAATAGATTAGAATTGCACACCAATGCAACGATTATTAGTTATAAAAATTTGTTAAGTTCCCATTCTAATAAAATTTATTACATTCACACAAGAGATAGTGTGCTGCTACATGGAGACTCGCCTTTCAGTAAATGAAATTTCCCACTGACGTATGTATAATACAACTTACGTGTACACACTATCAGACTACTGACATAACGGAAGTGATTTATTGCAAGGGCAGTGTACTCTCTTTGGTAGATGAAGAATTATATCTACACATTCATCTAGATTAGGGATATACCAATTGGTTCTTCAATTCCTCGATACTGTCGGTTCTTAAGGTATACTTAGAAAGAATCTGAGAATCTTGAGTAGAATCAGGGAAAAAAACTCAGATAGGTTGTTCAATCATGTTTAATTTGTCTTAAGATTACCGGTCACAGTATCGCGAATTGTAAACAAATGTTGATCAAAAATCAATTAAAAATAGTTTGAACATAATTATTTTGAGCTGTGAAAAAATATATGATGTTTATTCTTTTGTTAAAACTTACTTAAAATTTTATATGAAATCTGCCATATTGTAACACTTTGACATTCTGACAAAGCATTTTAAAAAGTCTGCAAAAAATCGTTAAAACTACTGCGTATGGCTGTATTAAATTCTGTTACAAATCTGTTAAGGATCTGTTTTTTGTAGCACTGCAATCTGTAAAAATGTTAATAATTAGCCAAAATATAATAACTTCTATTTTAAAAATTATATAACAAAGAATTTTTTCTAGTACCTAACAATTTTCAAATGCACAGGATTTTAACTGATAGTATTGGCAGTACCACGTATCATCTGGTTTACATTGTTCCTGTTTGTTTATGAAAAGTGTGGTTTGTCCAATACGGTTCGCGTGAGGTTGTTTCTGTTTGCAAAGTGTGTGTGTGTGTGTATTTGAAACAATAAAACTTTGATATTATTAGTTAATGTAACTAAATGGCAAGCGAAGTGTGGGAACATTTTCATATAGTTCCTTCAGATGGAAATCACGCTGCGTGCACGATATGTAGGATGAAAGTATCACATGGCAGGAAGTCTCATACCACATCCAATACGAAAAAATTTTTTGGATATAAAACATTCTGCTGTTATCCAAGTTAAGAAAAAATTATAAGCTGGATGTTTTCAATGACCAACAATGCCTGTAAGAAAACTGATTTAGATGACCCTGATTTTCCTGTTGCTACTTTTGGAACCAGCAAAAAAAGAATTGTCCAAGCCAACTTTGAAACGTTTTACGAAATGGAAAAATAAATTTAGGCCTGAAGATCCCCATGCAAAAGCAACTAAAGAAAGAATTTCAAGAATGACTTGTTTGGAAGGAATTTATGTACCGCCTATAACCTAGGTATGAAATACCAACACGGAAGCATTTTGTAAATAAGGTTGTACCCAAGATTTAAATTAAGGCCACAAGAAACTAGAAGCTACATAATTTGTTAGATTAATCACAGACATGTGGACATCGGCAAATGATTAAGTCTGACTGCACATTACGTTGTTGAAGATTTTGTTCAACATCATATCAGCCATGAAGTTATCCCTTTCCCAGAAGAATCCCATACAGGCTGTGAACATTCAAAATTTCATAATTGAAACCATGACCGAATGGAACTTGGTCAAAAAGTTGTAGGCATCGGGCAAGACAACGGGAGAAACATCACTTGTGCACGTGAGACATCAGAATTTTCCAGCATCCCATGTCTCACTCACATTGGTTGTGAAAGATGGGCTGCTCAACAATTAAACTGATTCCAACTTTGCCAGCAATTGACGTATTGTAGGGCATTTTAAGCATTCATTTTATGTGTACAAAATTTTGAAAATTGCCGGCAAACTGTAAGAGCAAAAGAACAAAAGACTTGTTCAAGCTAGAGCCAACTCGGAATGCTGTGTTTCAAATGATGGATTGCTTGCTTGAACAGAAGCAAGCAATAACACTAGCTGCAACTTCTCAAATTACCAGTGGAACTCTACTCAAATGACTGAGAATTTCGTACTTGTCTAATCAATATGGTAATTACTGCCTCTAGTAATCAATGTGATTCACCATTTTATACGTAGTAATGTTAGCATGTAAGTACCCTCAGCTTTAAAAAAAACAGCACTGTTACTTTATTCCTCGAACAAGGTGTTCCTTCTCAACATGAGACTTGATGCCTCTGCGAGTTCACTCGCAATCTTGGAATTATTTATTTTATTGCAATTCTTATAACACCTTGTAAACTAAGTATTATTTGAAATACATAATATCACTGGCTCCCCAGCTCAATAAAACATGATCTCATGTTTTGACAGTTTGTAAACAAAAATGAAAGATTATACTGCAAGAAAAGTGAAAAATTGAATGACGTACTCATGTGAATATTAGCATGCTTTGGGAAACTGGTCAAACTCAACCAAAAGTGTGAAAATATTGTAAAAATATGTAACAAGTCATTTTTTTTTTAAAAATGTGAGATAAAAACAATTCTATTCCAACAATTATTGCTCTGTCTGACTGCATTAAGAACCCTGAACAATTTTTTTTGCCATCACTTCTACGTTGAAATTTACTAATTCCACTCTTTAAAACTTTTAGGGATGATCAGTCTGTCAGAATGAAACTATGTTCATTTATTAATAAAAAGTAAGTCAGAATTTTGAAATAATATTACATAATAGCTTCTCTATGTATAAAGAACAGGTATTCAGTTGTGCCACAACTCCAGATGTAGACTATGATTTTTTTGTACTTCTACGTACAGTCTGATAAACAGCACAGCGCAAGATCACAGTTTATCATTATTAAATTGCTATGACCTCTGGCATTTACGGAAGGTACTTTATCTTGAACTCTGAACTCAATGATAATACACGGATAAAGAACAAATGGACTATGTAATCTGCCTACCAAGTCTACATCTAAACCTCCAAGCTTTAATACGTCGATGGAGCAGCAACACNAAATGGACTATGTAATCTGCCTACCAAGTCTACATCTAAACCTCCAAGCTTTAATACGTCGATGGAGCAGCAACACACTATAGATAACCATTCACTACTGTCAAAAGACCAAAATTAATTTTTGGATATACAAAAAATATTATGGGTTTCATATACACAAACCGAGAACCAATTGTTCGTGAAGAATTCCGGAAGTACACACAGGTCCCATTCTTGGTTTAGACGGACAGATTTCACAAAGGAACTAATGAGAGAATAGCTAACACGAAAGAAAGACATGAAAAATAATTAGAAAAAACATGAAGTAGTGCTGGGAATGTGGGATATGTTAGGAAGACAAGCACTGATAGTGCAAAATACACAGGAAAGTTAGATAGTACAAAAAGGACAGACACAAGATGGCGGGACATCAAAACAAACATTTGGGTTGAGGTTACAAGTAGGCTGCTAGGCTACCAAAAATATGTAAAAGGACAGAAATTAAAGTACTCGCAGTCCAGTACATGTCGACAGGTACACAAACACACAAAGGACGACATTTTTCACGCGGTTGCGCATGTCAATTATTTTGCTTCTTTAAAAAAAAATGTGATTATTTTTCAGTATATAATGGAGCAGCCCAGGAAGCTATTTGAAATCAGTGAATCAAACTTGGACTGTTAGAGAAAAGCACACAATGTTTGGAATATTTGCTTCCAAAAGCACACTCTTGTCTTTTGTGATTTCGACAGNACTGTTAGAGAAAAGCACACAATGTTTGGAATATTTGCTTCCAAAAGCACACTCTTGTCTTTTGTGATTTCGACAGAATGAAATATATTTATTTAGATGGAAAACTAGTTGTAATGAAGGCAAAATTAAACTTCCTACTGAAATTAAATTTCCGACTGAAGTGGTTCAACATGTGACTTTGTATGTACACAATCTGTTCTCGCAAGTTTCTCCAAAAAAAATTAGGTGCAAATTAGAATTGGTGGCACATTAGTATTAGATAAATAAGGCTTTACAACAATCAGGGTGTGCATTTGTTTTGAACTATATCATCTTTTAAAACAAGTTTACACACTGCAACTATTAACATGGGCTTTAGAACAAATACGTTGTGTCGGAATTAGGTATGCTAGGAAAAACGGTGCAGAAATCTTACCAAAATGCAGCTAGGTTGATGGTTTGTCGCAAACAGCAAACACTTTGATATTTAGAACAACAATACTATGACCGTTACAGCATAAGGGAAAGCCAATAAATATCTTAAGACTGAACACAAAATGAAGCAATAAAAACAGCTTCACTGCACGAACAGAATTCCTACCAATCTCGCGTACCAAAATGAAACACATCTTGACTTTGATGAAAAAAAAAGTAAACCATCAATACAAAACTACCAGTAGAACTTTTATCATATTTTCGTGACATTTAAACTAACCCAACTATAAACCCCACACACACAGCTACATTNACTGTTAGAGAAAAGCACACAATGTTTGGAATATTTGCTTCCAAAAGCACACTCTTGTCTTTTGTGATTTCGACACAATGAAATATATTTATTTAGATGGAAAACCATTTGTAATGAAGGCAAAATTAAACTTCTTACTGAAATTAAATTTCCAACTGAAGTGGTTCAATATATGGCTTTGTATGAACACAATCTGTTCTCGCAAGTTTCTCCAAAAAAATGAGGTGCAAATTAGAATTGGTGGCACCTTAGTATTAGATAAATAAGGCTTTACAACAATCAGGGTGTACATTTGTTTTGAACTATATCATCTTTTAAAACAAGTTTACACACTGCAACTATCAACATGGACTTTAGAACAAATACGTTGTGTCGGAATTAGGTATGCTAGGAAAAACGGTGCAGAAATCTTACCAAAATGCAGCTAGGTTGATGGTTTGTCGCAAACAGCAAACACTTTGGTATTTAGAACTACAATACTATGACTGTTACCGCGTAAGGAAAAGCCAATAAATATCTTAAGACTGCAATACAAAATAAAGCAATAAAAATAGCTTCACTGCACGAACAGAATTCCTACCAATCTCACGTACCAAAATGAAACACATCTTGACTTTGATGAGAAAAAAAGTAAACCATCAATACAAAATTACCAGTAGAACTTTTATCATATTTTCGTGACATTTAAACTAACCCAACTATAAACCCCACACACACAGCTACATTAATGCACACCAAATCACAACTGTACTGAAGTTCTCCATCACCACTGCGAATGCAGCACTGATTTGTTCCTACATGCGACAAGAGCACGTACCTCACACCAGTAGTCCCACTTGGGGTCCACGCTGTTGTCGATGATTTGGGTGCGGAACTCCTGCGCCCCGAGGCTGACGACTGCGTACGGGTCCGACTTGCCCTTGCCCAGCATGCTGATGTCCTTCTTCATGAGGTGCTTCGCCTCCACGATGTGCACCCGCAACACTCCCTGCCACAACGCAAGAGTGCGACTTAACCAATGCTCGGGCGGCACCATCATGCCTGCGACCCGCTGGCTACGTGCGCTTCATTATGGGGAAGCAAGCGGAACGTGGCCTGCATTCAGTGTGTTCGTAAATTATATGTGAAAATGGCACGTGGCGTAGCTATTTTGGGTTTATGCGTGCACAACAGAAAATGAAAATGTCATTCACTCTGCTAAATTTTAGAAATTATATTTGTGAACAGTTTTCCTCTCTTCTAAAAATGAAAAATCCTAACTAAGAAATCAGCTCACAGACAAGCAAACATTTAAAAAGTATAACGAGAGTTGTTTCAAGCCAAAATATTTATTTCTCCAGATTTTGAACATTTGATAGCCAAGATCAGATGCAAGACTTCTGTTTTTAATATCTGAGTAAGCTTTCCTAATTTCATGATTAGACAGTGCCTATTTTAGCATTAAATCCTAAAAAATTTGTTTACATACATTCATTATTATTTTTTACCGCAATTCAGTAGTATAGTTTAAAATACAATGGCATTTTAAAAATATATATCCCGAAGAAGTTTTTTCTGCTTTTCCGGTATGTGGCCCCTTACGTTCTCTTGATCACATTTTATGGCCTACACCAGTTTGAATTAGGCACTCCTGATGAAGAGTGAAAAGTGGAGAGCTTAGGGTAAAACAAGGTGGATGTAGAGCAGCGCCAGAATTCAATGGCAGGGGAACCAGGAAATCCTCAGACCAACTATCACATGCAAAGATCCAGGAGCAACCTCGCTGGGAATCAAACCCAGTTTGCCTTTGTGGGAGATGCGTGCTCTAGCCGCAACGTCAACCCTGTGTAACATTGCAGTTTTTGAGGGGTTATGCTTACAGATGGTCAGATATATATTAATTAGATATGATTTTAGAATACTTGCTTATGTTGTCACTTAATTTAATATCATTTCCAAATTACGATTTACTATACAATTTAAACAAAATGCAGCATAATATTTGGTTAATTTAATAGTTTATTGATTATTCATGAGTAAGTATTTTTCATTTGTTTCTAGACTGTATTCAGTATTGCACGTTGTAGTAGCTATTTTCCAATTACTCCCTACAGGGTAGAAAGCAACTGAATGTTTATTAAACACATTCACGAGGAAAATTATCCGGTTGTCTCTCGTCTCGCCATTGCTTGTGGCCGAGAAATGTGGCATGGTCAGACGACAGCTAATCGGAAGAGAGATAACAACATAAGCAAGGCAGATGTAAAATTGAACGTAAATTTCTTTAGCACATCTTTTACTACCACCTTCACGTGGATGGGATTTATTACAAAAAATTGATATAGTACCGAAGAACATACAGATTAATCTTGAATGTAATTGCTTAAATATGTGTTAATTTTTAAAGTATTGATAAAGAAGAAAGATTTATTGATAATTTAATTTCTTTTAACAAAAAAAAATATCTGTCTCATGTTTTTTGAGAAAACTAACATACAGTAAAACGTTAAAAAACCAAAAATTATGACTTTTTTATTTCTAATTTAAAATGTTACAACCGGCGCCCAATCTGTTAATTATATTGTGATTCTACTGAAATTAACACATGGACCCTCAACCTACAAAGCGCACCAAATGCACTGGGGCCACTGTAGCCATGTGGCTCAGGGTGGTCTGGGTTTTATCTTCGGCAGGGTCACAAATCAAATAAATTTTTGCGTGAGAGTAACACAGTAGACGTCATGAGCCAGTAGGTTTACTCAGGATGCTTCCATTTCTCTCACCCTTGCATTCTGCTGCTGCTCCATGTGACATGGAGTCACCCTTCAGAAACGACACCTGGATCCTACCTCACACGCCCTTCACCCAATGCACGTTACTCCTGTACTTCTGTGCACTTACACATTTACCTATTTGCATTACGATCAACTGCACATTTGAGAGAAAATGTTGAAGGTAATTGGGGTAGGTATTTCAAAATATTCAGGAAGACAGCAAAAATCCACTCCTAGAGTAATAATATTTAGTAGCATGAGAGACTGTCTATACTTGGTGGCAACATAATATGACGGTCGTAACAGTGGTTCAAGTGAGCACACCAAAGTACACAAATTTCCTTTTTAAGGCTCACCCCTTGCCACACAGCTTGTGTGGAAGATGATTTAAATGAAAGAAAGAATATAACATTTTACAATAATGCAGCATTATTATTACCTCAGGCTCTGGTATCTTGAGTAACTGGGCTGGGACCAAGTCGCTCAGCTTGATAGGCAGCTTGTTGGGGAGCACCATTATGTTGGCTATCTGCTCTACAATGACTCTGCGCAACAGGTCGCTGCAAAAGACAACACGGTAAGCCAATAGATCCTTGCACAAGGGCAAGCCAATATCAGCGTGGGCATGCACTCCGCGCATTACCTGAGACCTGGCATGTCAAGCACGTCTGCCACGCCCACCAGGTTGAAGTCTATGATCGGGTTGTTGAGGAAGAACAGTTGCAGACCACCGACCATAGGCATGCTGTTGATGAGGGGTTTCATCACCACTCGCATCATTCCGTGGATCTGCGAAAGAGATAGACAATATTTATAAGGCCACTAATTTAACACATTATCGTAGACATTTTTTGGTGTGTAACAGTTATCAAATCTCCTTGACAAAAGCAGGCTTTTGGTTTGATCTTAGCAGATATCCAAAATAATGTTTAATGAAAAAGGCAATTTTTTAAAAATGTATGTGAGCACCTCTCTCCCGCTTTCATGATGCATCTAAAATATTAGAAACTGAATACAAGAGTACGGAAGGCGCGACAACACAGACTTTAGCAACCATAAATGACAGGTGAGCTAGAGATGTGAAAGGAATGCGAGAACATGGGAAATGGGAGACCCAGAAAACCTGCAGGCTAACTGCAAAATCGAAAACATTTCTCACTTGGTACAAAATCTGAAGTGACCACAACAGGAATCAAACTGATATCATCTTGGTGGGAAGCTGTATATAAAACATAAAACCACCTCAGTCACTTAATTCGCAGACTCACAAAAAAATCTGAGGGATGATTGTATTGAATATTGTATTTAACAAGTTCAGCAGGTCGTGTTATAAAGTTTTGTAATGATCATCAAAATTTTAACATAAAATACAGCCAGCTGCACTTACAATAACATCTGCCATTTACCACCACACTACCATGCTGCAGTAATGAGATGTATTGCGGGACAATGGGTGTGCTTGAGGTTAAAGAGCAGGAGATGAGAAGGCTCGGCTCACTTCTGCAATAACAAGAGTGACTCGCATGTGTGCGAGCCAGCGTACAGGGGTGACCACAGCTGGCCCCTAGGTGGAGAGATGGCACAAAGTTTGTTCCTTGGTAGGCAAGTCGCTGCCTCGTGCTACTCGCGGTTGCTGGGGTAGGCACTACGATCGACACAGGTGTCACTTTGTCACAATATTGAAGGAACAGTGGTGACCAACGGCACCATTCAGTGGTTGCCAATTAAATCAATCATTTACAAAAAAAACTATCAAAAATGATTTTAAAATAACAGGAAATATGGCTACGGTACTGTAATAAATCAAAAGTATAGGATTTGCGTATTTCAACGGTGCAAATTCCACGTAAATATTAATGAAAACATTATCACTGGCGATACATACTACAGCAACACATTCATATGAGAAGAAGCCCAGACTGGTGATACATGCTCAACCTCCTACATGATTCAATTTATGAACACTGAGTCATCACTAGGTGGTTTAGAGTTTATAATTCTTACTATTAACTACCTTTAGCAGTTCAGTGCATAATGGTGGAAAGGTCAAATCCATACAAACTTAACTTTGTTTTGTTACTTTACTTTCACTGAAATATAAAGAACAAAAGGTCAAGGAAATTTAATGTGGAATGACTCTGCTTAATTTAGTTCTCGTTTATAGCTGCGTATGTAAAAATCAACTGCTCTTGCAAACATGAACCAGTGCAGTAACTTTATTCCTAATGCATTTCCTTCAAAATAATACGCAATAAACATATACGGGTTGCACGCTATCAGATCTGNGACTCTGCTTAATTTAGTTCTCGTTTATAGCTGCGTATGTAAAAATCAACTGCTCTTGCAAACATGAACCAGTAACTTTATTCCTAATGCATTTCCTTCAAAATAATACGCAATAAACATATACGGGTTGCACGCTATCAGATCTGCAACACAACATTCTCAATAATTTCCTTATTTCGGCTCAGATCTGTCTTTTATAGTAAATCTAAAGCTTGACACTGTAAAATCCTGATGCATCTTTCATACGTTGCAGTACCGACACGTGAAGGTGCACTTGCATGTAAGTCTTCAATCACTGTTTAAACAAAGATAAAGTACCTATAAAAGTGACACAAATAAACTTGGTTGTGTGCTAAGGGATTTATATTTTACAATTCAGTAGAGATAAAATACTAATAAAACCTTTAGAATGTGCAGACTACTTAACACTCAAGATGGGAAANAACAGATATGTTAAATAACACCCCAGAAAACATTCCACTACGACATATAAAATATAATGACTTACCTGGAAATCTCTGATGCCTCCTCTAACTCCACTTAGGAAAAATGATATGTCACAATCACCTGCATAGCTGGAAAAAAAAAAACTGAATTAAAATTTTTAATGTTTTTTGTTACATAGCGGAACTTCTGTTTAATCAAGCAACAAAGTTGATTTCAATATGCAAAAACTAGAGACATGGAGTCCACGATCTTAAGTTCCACAACATAACTCAAAGGATGCAACTCAAGTTTAATTAACACAGCTAAATCTGCGATCACACACACAACAGACATGGTTGTAATTATTCTAATATATAGTTCCAACCTATTCCTATCTACACTGGGTAACTGAACATCCTATCCATGTGAAAAAATAATTTCAAATTAAAGTAAGGGTAATAGGCATAGTTTAACAACTGGTTGAGTCACAAATCCTTGAGCGATACAAAGCTGAGCCACTTGCACTACTCATCCACACAGGGAAGGTTTTTAACATATGACCAAGTCGCCAACAAAGAGGTGGCACATTGGTGTCTTGAACCATGACTAACGTATCTGGCTCCAGAGTGACTGAACCTGCTGTCCACTTTTCTCTGTGCACGTAATCCTGATGCTACCGGCACCAGAAATCTTGGTGAATTTCTGCAGAAGATTCCACCTTGACAGACAGCTAGAGGTCACTGCTGTGAAATTCTCATCAGGAACAACTTGTGAAGGTCTGGATGTCAGAGAAAATTACTTGGTGTCAACGGGATGTGGTCAGTGGACAATAGATGGCAATTAAGCACTGCTTCGTTCTGCGTGAGCAAAATGTAGCATTCATCATGAATCAAGATCCGAGTCCCCGATACTTTCCACACGTGTGCCTTCACAGATTTAACATCTGCATTCCACAAACCTCCAAAATGGATAGCAGGATTATTGAATGGTTTGTTGCGTCAGAAAAACAATCCTTAAGTTCTTAGATTTTCCTACCTGCACCCGTAAAATTTGTTCCACAGTCACCAAAAAGTTCTGTACAACTACCACATTGTGCCAACAAATATTTAGAGCACTGCCATGAAAGCCTCCGTGAACAGTTTTGATACAAGCTCAAGATGACGAACCTATGTGGAAAAACAAACAAAGAAATGCTTGAAATGTTATTGGATTCAGACCCTTGCCCATTGTGATCGTGATTGTCTAACCACTTCTTCACTGACAACCCAGTAGACAAGTGTTGCAGCCCTGGATGAAGTAGCTCTTTGTGCAGCAATTATCAGTTGTACCAAGAGACACTTCTTTGGAAACAATATGAGTTGCTTCTAGTTGTAGGGCAGCGATGATGCCTGGAGCCTTCCACCCACCTTTTATGACAGCTGTAAGCTCCACACGGGATTCTACTGCCTGGATTTTTCTTACCCAAAACCAATCAGATGCCTGTAACTAACAGTGAGGCATCTTAATTCTTGTACTATTTTGTTTCTTGCTTAATTCAATGAAGCACAGGCAATTAATGATTAGCTTGATTTTATTTCATGACGACGATGCTGGTCAAACAGCAATAAGTTAATATGCTGACCACTTACTATCAGGAACACCTGGACACTATGTTCTGCAGACAAACAATCATCAAGGTCAGTTAATACATCAGACTCATAAGGTGGCTGCCAGAGCATTGGGCTGTCCCTCAGCTATGAAGACCCTGTCCACCATAGTGGGTGGTTAACCAACTGTAATGGCATCAAACCTCTAGAAGTGCAATCAGCAGGATTTCCATATAAAAGGACACAATGCCATCATTCTGGTGGTGTGTTGGTCTGGATTTCTCCTACTCTACTGATGACAAATGTCTTCCAATGGTGAGATGATGATCACATTCATGCCAAAGTCACTGTCGAGTCCGTCCATGCCTAAACATCACTAACCTTCAACTAGTCACCAAACACCATCAACACATAGTAATAGTTTTTGCAAGTAGCAATGCCCCACACAGCTCCAGTCTTAGTAGAGTGACCTTGGTTGGGGCAACCTTTCTCCTCGCCATTAGATGCATCTTCACTGGGCCAATTGCACGAATTACTATAAGATATCCACTGCAGCCTATCCTTTCTTGGGGATAACCAAGAATCAGTGAACGTTCCAACTTAGGATCTGGTGAATTCACTAAAGGTCCTTGAAAAATGGTCATCTGCTTGACACATGAAATTTCTTCCCTCCATTGAGTCCACGTCTTGCTGGCATCTGACAACTCTTAGTACCATCCAGCCACAGCTGATGAATAAAGTGTTTAGCCATTAGCAGTAATGGTGACAGCCATCCAAAGAAGATCAAAAATGTGTGCCAAATCAGACAGGTCATCTTTTTTGGTCATTGCTTTACCTAGTAACCCTAACTTGTAGTAAAATACATCACTACTTGGCACCCACAGTAGACTGAGGCCCTTTAGTGGAGTGGTTCTGTCTGCATCACTGAACAAATGCTTAATGAGCTTTTAAGACGAACTCATGCAAGGTTGCCAGAAACTCAAACTATTACTTGCAAATTTCCTAAGACGAAACCCACCCGATCACAACATGTCAACCAAACTGAGTCCTGCACTGACACTTCTCCAATCACCATTTCATCCACATATGTATCTGTTTTGAAAATATTGGCATTGCTTGGAAACTTGTATCCCTTCTCATGGGATATTTAAGAGAGATGAGTGGTTGATTGAAGTGATACATTATCGAGGTCGTCTTCCACTTTAAATCAATAGTCTAAATAGACTAACAGAACAGGGAACTGATTATTAAAATCTAGTGCAGGGAAAAATACTTTAATCAGTACGGGACAAAAGTGAGACACACACTGCAAGCCTAATAATAATAAGCATGCCGTACAACAACTTTCACCCATGAACCCACTTCAATTTCAGCAATAAAGTAGAAGAATGCACTGAGACAACTAATAAGTTTACATTACACACATATATTCAAGTTACTTACAATAAATCCATGTCCAAAATGATTTCATTCCTACCAATGTTGCGGTCATAAACTTTGACACCACCTATCCTCAACGGCTGTAAATAATGAGAACAGTATTTTAGTTAATACAGTAAAAAATATTGTTTTCTAAAAACATTTTTACAACAAATACGGTCTAAGCTGCCACTAAACACTTACAATACTTCCGAGGACCATCTTATCAAATTTGAATCCATACATTTTATACGCTGCCAAACTATTTTGCACATTAGGTTCAATGCATTCCTTAAGAAGTCCTTTGGCCCAAAAGTTCATGTTTGGCCACACCTGGCGTAGAATCTGAAAACAGATTTTACTTTAGTTACGCCTAATGGAAAAAAATGTACACATGGTTACAAGAGTTAACATATTTTGAAAACCACAACACACAAGAATCTTGATAGCCAAAAAGTATGAATAAGAGACCTGCGGATATATTTACAATTATTTACTATCGCATTACAAACATCTAAATTGAATGTTTTCCCACTAGGTATTCAAACCCAGTCCAAAGAAATCTGTTGCACTGAAAGCTAACAATTTATAAAGTTGGCTATACAATGGAGCCATGCATGTGCTCTTGAATTCTTACTAATTTTATAAAAATTTTCTACTACACAAGTTTACTAAGTAAGGAAAAGTTTATCATTATTGCTACCAAAAATTAAAATTTTTACTTAAATCACAAAAATCCAAGTTTCAGTTTTGAAGAGTAATAAAAATATTTTATCAGCCCTGGGTACCATCCACTGTATGGTTTTAATCTACCTATTTTTATTGAAGTTCTAATAGGTCTATCTATAACAGTATGGTCCAGCTATTTTCAATCGCGAGCCAGAATTTTATTCTTAAGATACATTTGTGGGCCAGCATAACACTTCAGTATATTATTATTATTATTAGAATTTTACCTAAAATGATAACACTTTAACAAGTATAGCTTTTGTCTCTTTTGAATATGTGCACTTTCTTACACAAATAATATTTCAAAATTGACAAACCATTTAAATGTGAAATCACATTTCTATATCAGTATTTTAAATGAGGAGGCGAAAGGAAGGAAAAAAAAAAACTTTGGACCAGTGAGAGCACCGGGCATTGTGCTTACTGGCCAGGGCAGCACGTCTGCTTCCATCTCTGTTGTCAAGATATGGAGGCTGGAATTCAAAGCTTTCTGGCATAACCTAATCATCTGTTTTGAATTCAACATTTCCACTGCTGAGAAAGCCCATTCACAAATGTACAGATTTCCAATGGATGTCACTTTCAAAGCAAAGTTGTAATGCTTGGGGTACTTGTCAGGCATAACAGAAAATTCATGAAAATATTTTTTTACACTTTTAGTGGAGTGATTAATTACCAACAATACCACGCGGGCCAAATAAAATGGTGCCACGGACCACCAGCTGGGCCACACTGATCTACAACCTTATTCTGGTAGTTAATGCACATTTGTATTTTAATTTTTTTTTTACTTGGACTAAGGGGTGTAATTTGGCAAAAGTCCAATCCGGAATGGAAAATAGTTCTGTATAGTGTTCACAGATGAATTATTTATACTATTTTTTGCGTACTTCTATTACTGTCCATGTGCTTGTATAATATTGCTGCCCTTCTGAATGTGACATATTGGGTAAGTAACGTTTCATTTTAAACTATAAAAATTAGAATCTACAAATGGGATTTTTGCCTTTTAAGGTGTTGAATATATTTGCACCTCCAGAACTTGTATGACTATATGTGACTGAATTTTGTTTAATATTTTTGACATACGTATTCACAAACCTCCATCACTGCACTTTGCAATCTTGCAGTAAAATTGTTTACACCAAGAATACCCTCCTTGTCTTAATGCACATTTTAATTTTCTACGACAATGTCGCTCAGGGGTGAATTAATAAGGTAATTTTGCTAAAGAATGTCGGTAAGTAATCATGGGAAAACATTTAACTTCTGCTGTAAAAATGGATAAGCATCTCTGTGAATTCAAAGAAAATCTTTATACAAAATAATATTATTCCAACCATGTAATTATTCACAGTTTCCTTTGTACGCAACCACATTAAATTTTCTTTTAATGAGCATGGTACAACTTACTGTAACATTTTACTGCTTTGACCAAGAAGATTATTACTCGTGTTTTACCTGTAGTTCCTGGCTGAAAGTTATCCGTGTAGCCAGAGTAAGAACAGAACAGGAAGTCATTGTAATCGCTTGCTTGTAATCTTACCACAGGATGCTGATAAGCCATACGTAACTGATTACTCAACTGTGAATGTTACTGCCGCACTATGTACTGCGTATCGAAGTAATGCTAACATGCCTTGTAGGGTTCTCGAAATCTATCAAGCTCCATAAAATTTTTTTTTTGGCAGCAAATGCATTAAAAACACAGAATTAAAAGATGGCATCACAAAATATTGTTTGCGTTACAATTGGAGCCGGAACATTTCTGGTATTTTATAAAAAAATATTTTTAAGCAGTGAATTAATGTGGATTATGATTTGTAATTTTTATTTACTGATGCGTGAAATTTTGTTTACTATTTTTGGCCGATCTATTCACAAGCCTCCGTCAGCAATATTATACAGTTAGGCTCAGCTCACTTCATTTAATAAAAAATCATTATTCATGTTAAATTTTTAATTACCATATTTTGAAAGTTTTATTGCTCCATGTGAGGTACATTATAGATTTTACTTGGACTGTTTGAAATTTCAATCGTTATTCATCTTATTGTTCTATGGAACAAAGGAATGCTAAACAATATTTTTATTATGTTTAAGTTAACTTAGCAGAATTTATTCTTAATTTCTGCTTCTGACAAAGTTTTCGAGAAATCTGATTGCTGTGAGGTTCAGCAACACTTTGAGAAGTGTCCATCTTATAATTGGGGGTTTCCAGGAAGGTTTGGTGGCTACCCAATGGAATGCTACATTTTTCATGCCATGCTTAACTTCTCGTGTCGTGAAAGGCGTGAATTTAAGTTGCCTACATGTAGGCAGAAGTGAAGAGGTCCTTTAAAACTAATTTATTAGTTTTATTATGGTCCGTCTCATATAAGTTGGCGAGATTCTGACAGTCAGCGAGTGGCAACTTGTCGTATACGAAACAAGCAAAGTGCCATTTACAAAATCCTGCATCAGCTGATGCACGAACGAACAAAAGTTAATATTACGTTGGCTATTCTGAGTGCACTGCCAACACACATTAGACAAGCAGAAAATACGTGATAAGAAAGAGTTCCTAGATTAATTAATACATTTTATTTTGCGAGGTCACAAAACAGTGGTTGTTAGTGTTACAAACTGAACTTTGTGATAAAATAGTAATGTATAGATGTTCAAAATGAAATGCACAATAAAACGATCCGTATCCAAATGAATCACAACTTCAAAACCTTTTTCATGTCGTATCCCCCCTTTCCAACCATGTTTTCCATACGTGCTTTAGGTAAAATTTTACTATAGGGGCTTTTCTGAAAATAAGAAAAAAAACTCCAGAAAGTGGTATATTTCGACTCTACTAATNTATTAATTCCAAAAGCATACAGAAATATTGCATGATTTTGTTGAATTATTTTTTCTAATAATTTGACAAAATATATTTCAAATTTGTGTCATTCCATGCCAGTAATAGAAGAACATCCAACTTTTAAAAAGACGCTATTTATTGAGCAATGCAAACGGCCCAAACCTCACTCCGTCATGCAGTGCACGTTATCTATCAGCTCTTTCCCGAAGCATTACAAGCCAGAGAAGAAAGCTTTCATGCTAAAAAATTTACAAACAGACACCAAAAGTTTTATTTTCAGCGAGCTCTGCATAATTTTTAAAGTANAGCTTTCATGCTAAAAAATTTACAAACAGACACCAAAAGTTTTATTTTCAGCGAGCTCTGCATAATTTTTAAAGTAGCATCTATTTCATGTACAGCGATTTTGAGTACTAGTAATTTCTATTTGACCGGTAATCATTCGTCTACGTAAATTATACGCCATATTGTTCTCCCCAAAATCCATTTCCTTGTTTCCCATAACCCTCCAAAAATTATAAAATGGTAGGCAACACTTGTGGGGACACGTGTAAATAGCAACCATACCGATTCCAGTATTTTGTGCAGAAAAAAATTGTGAATTGATGCGCGACTCGCTTAAAAGAGTGTATTTGCGCAATTGGAGGGTACTGGCGCAATGTCCCTACTATATAACCTTCCAAAAAAATTATAAAATGATAGGCAACACTTGTGGAGAAACGTGTATAAAGCCGCCTTACCGGTCCGTTTTTTTGTGCGAAATGTGTGATGGCAGTTGCATGGATTTTGTTCTCTTGCATGCGCCGTACGAGTTGGCCGGGAGACAGGATAGAACTAACTTCTGTCCAGGTAACATTTTTGTTTATTCTAAATTTGCTCATCCGCCTCTCTGCCGTACTTCCTCTCCAGACCCTTTCTAAACTTTCTATCATCACTTACAGCATCTTTCAGTTACTGGACTCGACTGCACTCTGTGTGCATTGGCCGAGTGCCGCATCTTCCAATTACTGGAACTTGTACCGAGTTCAGTCTGCTTTCATCTTCCAATTACTGTTTTGCATTGAACGGGTGTCCACTGAGTGCAATATTATCTGCACTGACTCTGGAGTCAGTGTATCTGTTTCTGTGCAATTAGGTGGCGTCCAATGTTATAAACAAGAAAAAAATTACCTGCAATTTTTGAAAGTTTAGAATTGTCAGACAACACTTCAGAAGAAGAATAAATTGTGTGTATTGCAAAAGACATGTTAGTAAATAGGAAACCCAAAATAGTGAGATATATTGATGACGTGGTTCATCAGTACTCTGAAGACGAGGTTCGTTTCATCGCTTGTGTTTACTACGTCAACAACACCGTTTTCCATTCAATACACTGTGACTTCAACTGCCAGTGCAACAACAAACCACACTCGCTTCGGGCAGTCGCATGAAAATTGCATTATTCCAGTTTTCAGGGTGCACTCGGTGCGCACTCAGTACAGTCGATTGGAAGCAATTGGAAGACGCTATTAATGTTACCATGTCCTCATGCATTAAATTCCACTCTCTCACCGACCTCACACGCATAGACTGCCCACCCCACTCTATCCTCCATACTCTCTGTACCTTTTACTGTTGTTTTAGCTCTCTCTGTATCCCCGGTAGTTAGCCGGCAACCTAACCTCCCCCATCCTCCATCGCCATTCACCACTCTGTACATTCTGACCAGTATTTTCACTCTTCTCATATCCTTCAATAAGCTCCATCCCACTTCTTCCATCACCAATAGCCAAAAGTTCCCTTCATCCTCCCCATACTGCTAATCTATTTACTGAAATACAGGACTAGAGCCAGTTAACACCATAAAAATTAGGAACTTTAGGGACCAAACTTTTAAAATTAGGGATCAATTAGGGACCAAAATGTACGGTAGAAGAGAGTAAAAATTACAAATATGGGACCCCATTTCATTACAAGTGTTAAGATTTCTCTAAAATAAAACAATTATATCTGACAATTATTGCTTTTTTAATTTCATGAAATAACTGAAACAAAGATAACCAGTCAATGCAGGGGCTAGTCATTGACAGCTAACTTGCTCAAAAAAAAAAATTTTGATGTAGGCCTACGTTGTATGAACTTGTATCACTAAATATAATAAAGAATACAGATGATTAAAATTTGTATCACTTTATCAAGAACAAACTGGCACAACCTAATGGCTGATAAGAGAACTACATGTACTGTAGCACAATGCAGTGAGTACTCAAACTACATGCAGAAGGCAGACAAGAGACTGGCTTGCCCANGCAGAAGGCAGACAAGAGACTGGCTTGCCCAGAGACACACTGTGCATCTGTGGATGGAAAATTTAAATAAGTATTCCCAACTATATGAAATAGGGACCTTTAGGAAGAATTTTAAAAAATTAGGGACTTTCCTTAATATTAGGGACCAAGTTCCAACCCTGCAAATTTGACTTAGCCCCTATGCAATTACGCTTCAGTATTGCTAGTGGTCCAGAAACATAAATTCCAGAAATTTTTTTGCCTGGTTTTTTTTAGAAAATTTACGATTCTCCACAAATGTCAGTTATGTATTACAAACTTTGTTAACAAAAAACAGGCTGTAAAACTTCTGTATTGTAAAGAGCTAAACCATAACATGTTGTATTTACTTACCCTATTTAGCCATTCTACTCTCTCCACATCCGGAAAAAATACCTGCAATTAACAGATCGCAATTACAATGCAGTTGTATAAATACCCTGTTCAATACTAAAACAAATTTCAAAAGATAAAGTTGTAATTACCCATGCCGGTAGATCATCAACTCGAGCGAGTATTACTTCCTTCTCGTTACACAGAGCTGCTGCTTTCGCTATATTTCTTTTCGTTTCACTTTCTTTCTTCCATTCATCCCGCACAACAGCAAAAATTACAGGAGTTACCAGCCAACCTATGCTCAAGTTATAATAACCTAACATGTACACAGCAGCAACCGTTCCCAGTTTTTTAACAAAACCATACAATACACCCATAATATTCATTCCCCCTATTTTCTTTGGGGGCTCTGCCCCTTCTTTGTTTAGGTCTGACATTATTGCAAAGTTTTACACTAGCAGCCGGTTCTTCACGCTCACTGTTCACTAACCACGCCCTCCACTACCATAACTCTTATACACTCATTCCTGTCAAATTAAACGTAATGTTTATTTTCGGACTGCCACTTTCACTTTCCCCTTAAGGTCGTGGATATGCTTCATTCGTTTCCTTCTGGGTAAAGTCTTTTCCTAAATTCACTGATAGTACAAACTACTAAACAAAGAGTTCGTTTTAATCAGGCTAAGAAAAAGTTCTAACAACATGGCTGTTAAAAAGTACAGCTGCCAAATAAAGCTGATGTGGGTAAACCAAATATGAAAGTTGCAATTTTAAAACCCCTGTCACACTGTCAAATTGTTCTGTCAAAATGCTTTCAATTAGATTTATCAAATAAAGTTGGACAGAAATGGCATCATTGAAAGGTCATAAATAATGTCATCTGAGAATGTTGAATGGATTGTTTCCATCAAACATTTGAAGATTGGATCCAATATTGGGTTGGGCCTGTTCTAAAAATGTTTGGATGTTTCACGGTCTCAACCAATCATAATCGTTAACAACAAAAGCGAACTTCAAGAAACTTAAAAATAACGAACAATTACAAGAAACGAAGTAGGTTTTGAAGGTATTTAATTTATGTAGAAGCTGTCTGGCCATGAATGCATTTTTAAATAATATTGCACATAATGTTACGAACTTAGAGAAATTAAATTTCATAATACAGGAAACATCACTGATAAATAAAATTTGAATTTAGTAAATAAGTGAACATAAATTACAACATTCCTTACATTTCTTCCTGTAATGGACTGCATGGAAAAACAAAAGCAATATCTCACTATGAAAGTAATTTTAAAATAGTGATTCAAATTAGATTCACCCCGTAAGAAATTTGACATTGCGGTACATTTTTAAAAACATTCAAGATTATTTGATAAAATTTGTTGGAAGGAAAAATTTGATGGCTGTATTTTGTCTTCAAATTTGATGCTGCTTCCTCTTGCTCGTGCTGGTGGTACGCCTGGTATGGCACTGAAGCGGGAACAGCCACACCGAACCATCCATGATGATGGGGCTTCCGCCTCGACAATCCCTGAGAGGCACCTGGATGTTGCACGTCGTCGGGCTTGCGTGCTCTTGTAGATGCTCCTCCGAGGGACCTCGACATCGCAGTCGCCATCATTGGGCACCTGGTACTCTTATATAAATACATCTTAAATAATTATTACATTTTCTCAAAAAAGTGTTCGAATCTCACTTCCGATGACGCGTTTGAATTACACTGGCTACAGTGTTGTCAGGTGGCTGTCTCCTGAAGGGATGGACGAATACACCTGGTCAAAAGGGTGTGAAATGCCATGCTTGATTACTATTTATACAATGAAAAACACCCCTGGCTGTAGCAGTGAATGCGATTACTGTGTTCAATATGTTTGTGAAAATTCTGTACACCACTGGATGACACTTTGAGGCACTTATCTCTTCAGCTCTGACCTCCCAGCCAGTTAACAACACTCGGTGGTGCGTTGCGTCGTATTTAGCTGCGCGAGCTACAAGGACGTAACGACCAATTGCCAGTGCACCCAACGACTGTGGCTTTGGGGTAAACACCGTTTCATATCGCCTACTTATTTATTAAAAGAGTTACCTCTTGTAATAAATGTGTAGGGCGGTCTCTTGAGTTGCGTAATCCTTGTCGGCAAGAAGGTGCAAGCTACGTTCTTGTCGACCTGCACTACGCACTCTTGGCCTGATGTAGCTGGTGTGACCTGGTGTAGTTGATGTAGTTGCGACTGTGGCAGTCATAGTGGGCACAAGGATCTCGTGGTTCATGTCAAACATTTGCCCGAGGGCGATAAATGCTAATGCAATTTGCTACACATTCTAACACTTGATGCCTATCGTAATTACACAGATCTCTCTAGGGACACCACAGGTACTCGATTGGATCATTCGGTATCGGGTCATGACCAGTTCCCAAGTGAACGATGCAGACACGCATCGGGACGCACGACGTGCGTGTTCCGTAGCCCACACTGGTGCAGCGACTGTGGGCTGATGATGTGATGGCAGTGGCCGTGCCAGACCATGCAGGAGTGGTCCATGTCAACTAGTAAGACGTATTTCATTTTCGTAGTTTATTTTTGTGTAATATTATCTTGTTGGAAATGTTTTATGTATGAAAATTACATTAATAATTTGCATTGTTTTTCCAACCCTTGTTGTATGTTAAGTTCAATGTAGTTTGTGTGTTCAGAATTGTTTGGTGTATGACCGACTCCTCCCACTCAAGTGCGTACTATCTGCCATTCATTAGGATTCAGAAGCTCGCAGAGGCTGGCACACATTGTGCATGCACTCGGAATTTCACCTTTTTGTTACGATAGTCGTTTAAATACAGGAACCTCGTTACTTTGTGCCTGAAGATGCCGCCTCACCTCTTGCATCGCTTGGGGAAGTTTATCTAACACCACTGAACTTCATACATGTGTTGCCACCAGCCCACATTTGTATCCACAACCTACTTGGTGAGCAGAGACCAAGGTTCCATTTTATTTGTGTGTTCTCATGTACGAGTGAAAGTATTTATCACTGGAAATATGTAATAGCATGTAAAATAGGTTGTATATTCTTTCAAGTTCGCTGTTTTGAGCTTAGGGAATGGGCCCCAGTAACCCATTAGCAAATCACATCCTTACTATTGTAACCAGTGTGACATAAGTTATTACAGTATTTTTAAGATGTACAAATTGGACAGTAACAAGCCTTCAAGGGTGACACAAGTGTATAATAGGGGATATTCAGTCATAAATACCAAATCGGTCATAAGACTTCATTTGGGTGATAGACTGTACGACTATGGTATCCACCACCGCAATGTCAGCTCTACCATTACGTAATTGTCAGTCGGTGATGTTTGGTACCTGTCAGGTAACCTACATCTTTCCAAAACCTTGAAACCTTCCTAATTTTATTTGATCGCTCCTTCACCATGCTGCTCCCTGCCATGCAACTGTCCAAGCCCCTTCAGTTCACTCTGTGCATATCGTGGTACTAGCAGGTATCATATTTAAATATTAACATACATATTAATAAATGGTGGGTTCATGCACAATTAGACCAAGTCCTTGATGTTAATTCTTCAAAAATAATGTATTTTAAATTAATTGAACCGTGTATAATATCGTCTACTTATGAAATTATATTTGCGACATTACTTTTGTATTGATAAGGTTGTAAAATTTCTTTTTTATTTATTCTCACATATAATTTTATTATTGTGTGCTCTGAACCCTCCAACGTGCAAGTGTTTCTAAATGTTGTTGAAACTTTAATGTATTATAAGCTTTATTAATTTATTTTGCTCTTAGGTAAATGTGTGTTTTTTGTTAGGTTGGTCACGTATGGAGTTGGTTACATTTGCTTTATAGGCTTCATGGAAAGAGCTAAACAAGGATGTATTCGAATATAATTATTACAGGTATGGCAATTAGTTACCTAATTTAAAACCCGTAATTGGTGAAACTGATTATGAATTTTTTTATATTGTGTTCAATATGTATAATAAATGCAGGGTGCGATAGGAATAGAAGTGTAGCCTATTTATGTTGTTGCTTTAGGACTTTCCTCTGCCTCTATGATAAAAGGTCTTTGTTTTGGTGGCAGCCCTGTGTATTTCAGGAAAATCATTTAAGCATAGTGTTAAGGCTTGATATTGGGTTTATTAGCAACTTGATTATGAAAAATGGTGAATTATACATAGAAATATAGTTTACTAAAAGGGTTTTTGTTTCCTTAATACAGCTTACAAGAATCTGATGTGTTTTTGGTGAATCACTGATGTCTCTTACAATCACTCACAAAATGGAGCATACACCCTGTTGTGAAATGATATTTCAGATATTTTGTATGTATACAGAATATTTTGTGAATTAAAGTTACCATAAGTCTATAATACATCCGCATTATGTTATTACATAAGATACAAATCAAAGAAATCCACACTCTATGTCCGGGTCAAAGAAAAACAACATCCACACCTGAATTTTAAGTCACAAAATTGAGCGTACACCTACAAAACTTTCTACGCAATCAACAGATTGATGACATAGTATTGAAAGGTCATTAGCAAAAGAAACTGTAGACTTTGGGGACCGCGTCAGTTTGCTTGGCGTGTGCGAATGGGCAGTTGTTGTGAAATGGGGGCTAAAGGGAAGCAAACAGACTTTACTACAAGGAAATGGATGCAGCAAAGGAAAGTCATTGCGAGAAAATTGGACAGACCATTGGACGNTTGTGAAATGGGGGCTAAAGGGAAGCAAACAGACTTTACTACAAGGAAATGGATGCAGCAAAGGAAAGTCATTGCGTGAAATTGGACAGACCATTGGATGNGTCATTGCGAGAAAATTGGACAGACCATTGGACGGGCGCATTCAACGGAACAGAAGATAGTAAAGAAATGGTAATATGAAGGAAAACTACGGAATAATTGTGAAAGGGGATGAAAACTGATACAACAAGATGAACGAGTGGTTGTACGTATAATCCTAAAGAATTCAACAACATTGTACCAAATCTGTTGTTGGAAGTCTCACAGATAATATACCTATTTGTACAGAAACCATTCGCCAAGTCCTTCAGAAAAACCACATGAACGGCCGGGTAGCACGTAAGAAGTCATTCATTTCTGCCACAATTCGGAAGAAAAGACTTGAATTCAGCAAAACATACGTTACAATGCCACAGGAGTTCAGGGAAAAGGTCACGTTCCCCGACGAGACCAAATTTAGTGTGTTTGGCTTGGATGGCAAACAGATCGTTTGGAGACACCCAAATACGGAGCTCCAAATTAAGAATGTAAGGCCAACGATAAAGCACGGAGGTGGAAGCATCACGCTGTGGGGCTTGGCAGGAAGCGGGACAGGGAATATTGATTTCTCTGAGACTACTATGGGCAAAATGCTGTACCTCAACATCCTGAAAAAAACATGTTTCTGAAATGGCCATCAGATTTTTATTTCCAAAAGGATAATGATCCGAAGCATACGGCTCACAAAGTCCGTGAATGGTTGCTGTACAACTTCCTGAAGTAGCTGAAAACCCCTCCACCTGAGAATTTGTGGCAGGAGTCTAAGAATCATTTGAATACCAGCTCCCCTACCAACAAAAACAACTTGAAATTGAAGATCGAGGATGTATGGGGGAAAATTCCTCCATTGTTCATTAAATGATTAGTAGAATCAATGCCTGACCGCTTACACAATGTGATGGGCGCCGATGGAGGACATACAAAGTATTAAATTGTGTGCATTGAATATTCTGACCTTGTTCTGTTGCCTTCACACTCAATTTTATCTCTTGCATTACAATTCAAGCGGAAGTGTTGTTTTTGTTATAGGAGGATGTTGTGTTGATTTGTTTGATTTGTATCTTATGTAATGATGTAAGGCAAAGGATGTATTATACACTTTGGGTAACTTGTTGTCAATAGAGATTCTGTTTACATACACAATATCTGAAATATCGTTTCAGGCCAGGGTGTATGCTCAATTTTTTGGGTGACTGTAAATCAAACCTAGCTTGTGGTTTAAGGTGCGTAATGAGTTTCAAGTGTAAATAATTTTTGGACAGATTTAGTATGCATAATTGCAAGACAAAATTATTGTGAAGAACTTCAATTGAATGTGTATTCATCTTAAGCTAACAGTCTGTGTTTTAAGTATGTCACTGTTTTAAGTATGCCTGCAAATTTTATTTACGGAGATGAGTACATGCATGCAACCAAGCTTCGGATGAAAATGCCGGTTGAATGATAGCATTACTGGAAGGTAAATTTGAAGAGTAAGGACTTTTTTGAAAAATTGAACAATATTCTGGAAAATAATATGTATTGATAATTTTATGAGTGCTAATCAAGCTGAATCATAATGACATAATTGCATTGTTTTATTTGCAGGTAAATTATGGGGTGAACTGAGTAATTGTATTTCACACATTTTTAAGTTTGTTGCTATCTGTAGTTGTTCAATGGGATGCAGGTTAGTTTAATTTTGAAGGTTATATTAGTTTGTTCAAAGGTTAGTTGTCAATTTGTGCGGGGGGCTATGTTAAATCCAAGAAAGAGAAATTCTGATATGGTTATCTAAAAATACAGAATATATCAGTTTCTAAAACCTGGGGACACACTTCAGCAGAATATTTCTTGGGTGGGGTTAAAGAAGACAAATGATGCACACAACACATGGTCTACCTCAAAAAGTATGGACAGTAGAGGGCTTTAAAAGTCGAGGTAAAGATGCACATTATTTGATTCCATATGAAAATGCCTTGCAGAACATCAAAGTAGGCTCATCATCGCAAGCTAATCAACACGTTGGAAAACATTTCCTTGCTCTTGCACATTAGTTAAGAACGTGAAGTAGTAGTACTGCTCTATAATGTCTTAGGCAGCACAGTGTTAATTGTTGTTCTGAATATGTCTACGATAATCAGAAATAGCTTGACTTTAGGCAATAAACTGTAGTGAAACTTAATACCAAAAGCAAGGCTCGATTGTTAAATACCCCAACTTTTGTTAGAAATTTCTGTAACTGTAGTAAAAATGTATCACCAAATTGCAGTTCTCATGATTGTTAAATACCACAACTGTCATTAGAAATCTGTGTAACTGTGGTAAAAACATAACACCAAATTGCAGTGTTAATGGCTGTTAAATACAACTGTCATTAGAATTCTTTGTGAACAGTATCCAGTAAATTGTGGCACTAGGGACTGCAGTCAAAGAGGGGCAACTTTTTTAACATCAGAGGAAGATGAAGGTGCGACATACACAGGTTACACCTCCTTTTCCTTCCCATCACTTGAATGGTGGGACAAGATGATGTAACAGTGACCTTGGCAGTTGTGTTGTCAGGTGTTGGGGCGTGGCAGAGGTGGTGGTGATGAGCGACCAGGAGTCCCTGGATGGAGAAGCAGAACCGCCTGAAGCAGCGGACGCACAGCAGGTTGGTAGTTGCTGTGGCTTGTGTTGGCAATGGCTCGGGCAAGACGAGACAGTGTTTGTGGCAGAGACCCAAAGGTTTAGTGGGAGGAGAGCTGGTGGAAAACTAATGAATGCAGGCTGTTCCCGGCTGTTTGAGCACTTTTGAAATCACCCTGGCCCTGCCTGCTAAAAAGATATAGAAATTACCCTTTGTTTGCATTTCACATTGACACTTATGTGAGTAAATATTACGAGTTCATTCTAATGTTTACATGAGTCTGTTTAATATTTCCTTGTTTATTTACATTCAGAAAGATGGTAGAAATTTTCTCACAATTAATTTTTTTTATCTGTCGTAACTTTTTCTGTATTGTAATTAATTTATCATTTTAATGTCACAGATTTATATAATTATTGATACTTATTTTATAGGATTTCTCCTAGTCAAACCATATATATATATATATATATATATATATAT
>NQII01000252.1:676474-688116 GCA_002778355.1 Clitarchus hookeri
GTTCATGACAACATGCTTTATTTGCAGCATACTGGTCTTCTTAAATTTCTCGAGCCATCATCTAGCCGTGGTATGTGAAATTGGTGCTCACTCTGGATGTTTGCAATTGAAATCTTCAGCTACCTCTCTGTTACAGCGTTGGTCGACCATGAGGATAACCTCAATTTCCTCCACTTGAGTTAACATGTTGAAATCAAACAAATTAAATTATGTGTTAGCCTAGTGTGTGCGACTTAAAAATACAGTGTAATCACAGCTTTTCAGCTGGTTGAGTAGACAGGAATACAGCTACTGCTGCAACCACAAATGTTGCATTAAACTGGCAGAAAATACCTGCCAGAGAGGACTTTGGTTAAAAATCAAAACCTTCAAAGTAACAGTCGTAGAACCAGAGAATTGCCATACGTATCAGGAAATCAGACCTGCTATGTTTATCTTACAATACACATAATGCATTGAAGACAAACGTATGGAAAGGGAGTCTCTCCTACCTTGCCTTGCTACATACAGTAGAACCTTTCTAAAACAACCCCTCATTGTTTCCAGAAATAAGATCATTATGACAGGTCTGTCACTATAGATATTTTGGGACATTTTAGACTGATTTCGACCGTTCCATAATCCCTATACATCAAAATTTGCAATTTTTTCAAGATTTCAATGTTCAGTTGTCTGTGGCACAAAATTATACTTTTTTTTTTTTTTTTAATTAAATGTAAACTTATTTTGATAGGCAGATGCCTTCTGAAAAAAATGATACTCTATGCTTGACCTCTCCTTGTCTCGCAAAATGTTAAAAACGTCCAGCGGTGCAAGGATTTATCGAGCATCATAAGTCCATGTTTAATCATATCTGGCATAAAGTCAACATCATTTTTGCATGGAGTATTAATTTAATTCAATAGTCTGATATCTTCTGAATAAAATGATACCACAGAAGCGTATCCGTGACCTCTTNGATTTCAATGTTCAGTTGTCTGTGGCACAAAATTATACTTTTTTTTTTTTTTTTAATTAAATGTAAACTTATTTTGATAGGCAGATGCCTTCTGAAAAAAATGATACTCTATGCTTGACCTCTCCTTGTCTCGCAAAATGTTAAAAACGTCCAGCGGTGCAAGGATTTATCGAGCATCATAAGTCCATGTTTAATCATATCTGGCATAAAGTCAACATCATTTTTGCATGGAGTATTAATTTAATTCAATAGTCTGATATCTTCTGAATAAAATGATACCACAGAAGCGTATCCGTGACCTCTTTTGTTGTCAAAGTTACAAAAAATAGTAACATTAGGTGCTGCATACTTTTGTGTGCCATATTTACTGACAAAACTGAAGCTGTGTTGTTGCACCGCACACAAACACACTACTTTCCGAAAGCACGGTTACCGGAACTCTGGTTTCAACTGACGGTATAAAGGCACTGAAGGTCACGTCTGTTGTGTCTGATGAACCCCAAGAGATAAACTCAGTGAAGGGTGGATGATGATGGAGAGGAGAAAGCTGGAAGTGAGTAAGCGAGAATGTATCTGGCTCTTGTCGAGTGTGATGGACTGGCAGAGGAGGAGGCCGCATTGGGAAGAAGACTTGCCTTAGTTTCACAGTTCAGAGTTGTATTTGTGAATCAATTTTGGGCTTCCATGCAACTCACGGCATGTCCCAAAAAACTAACCGTAATAAGTCGTCAACAAACAGCAGTCAAAACCCATTAGATATCCAAGTCGTAGTAACACAAGCCAAGTGAGAAGGTAAGTGAGCGAAAGTACAATGCTAGGACAACTGAGTAGTTGCATTGCGTGTGGAACCATTTGGTCACCAGAGGGGTGGAAAATTGAAGGATTAAATAGGTACGGTCAGATCTCGACAAAAAACCCCAGTAATTATGATTCCCTCAAAGTGAAGCCCCATTTGGTTTAATACAAACATAAATAATAACTGCTGGTAAAATATTTCAACAACACCAGAAACAAGCACATTTATAACAGACACCGTTCACACTCTGCTGTAGTTGCTACGAGCCTATGCACAGTTTCTCTCGGTGTGTGTGCGGAGAATGGAAAGCTAGGCGTGGCAACTGGTGAAGCAAAAAACAGTATCAATCGAGAAGGGTGCACGCACAGCTCTCTTTGTCGCAGCAGGGAGGGCAAGCCAGCTGCCTACCCATCATCATACACCTTGGCAAGGTTGAGGCACTGCTTGTTCAGAGGAACAGCGAAGAGATCCACGTTAATTTCAACACCATTAGCACATTGCCTTTCACCACCCTTTCTTTCGAGTGTAAATAAAGCCTATGAAGGGCTGGGTAATGGACCTCTGATGATAACTTAAAAAATTTAATTAATAAATCAACTGATTTTCCTGCAAGAGACCAATGAAAATATACCCTGTTTTTTCTAAAGGTTGCTTTGCACATTGTGTGTAGATTTCTCATTTTAGTGAAAAGAGGAGGACCTATTTGTTCTTTTGGGGTATAATTTCTTTCAGAAGACTTGAAAATATTGAGATGAATTAATATTTCAATAAAACATGTTATTTTCACTTTAGAAACAACTGAACGCAGATGCAATTTTTTACTTTTTGGGATTCATAGTCAAAGTAAGTCACATTTAATTTTACAAGTGTGTAGATTTTAAAAATCAATTCACCGGAACCATTTGAATGTATTTAACAAATATGACGTGTAATTTTGCAGCTAAAACTGTGCAAAACAGCTAAAGTAAAATGTAATGCAATTTTTTGCATATAGGGGACGGGGTGTGTCAGAATCAGTCCAGAATCAAATGACTAAAGTACCAGCCATTTTCCTGGGAACCATGAAAAGTCATAATTTTGAGTTTTCATTGTACTGGCTAAGGCTTTAGTGAGGGGGTGATGTATGTATATACAAACTTGCCAGGGCCCATTGAGCTGTCACAAAAAAAATGCAACAAATTTATTGTTTTACAAATTTTTTTTTAATTTTGTACTTTTTTCATCCAAATTTGTTATGGTTCCTCAAAAGCGAATCGTTACTGAAGGATGGTCCCTTTAAATGGGGAATGGGTTTGCTATAGATATGTTCTACTGCATATCAAATTTGTTGTGGCTGTAATCTTTCGGTGGTCATGCTCTTGTATTGAGACCAGATCAGTGATCAAACCAAGTACCTACTGTGACTTAGAATTTAAAAGCTTTCCTTTCATTATCAGGTGGCTAGGAAGTTCTCATTGCCATTAACTTTTCTGTAGGAAACCTAAAATACTACGTTAACGCTTTGAACTTATCCGTTGTTCCGTCAACTCTTTAGGTTCACACATTAAGTTTACTTTTCATCATTTCCAGCATCATAATAAATAAGTGAGAAAATGCAGTACTTTGTGTAACAGTGTTATGTACTTGAAAACATTTTGTCAATCCACTCTTAGTGGATGTGTAATGCAGACGTAAATCATTAAATTATGTTGTTAAGGAGTTAGTAGTATGTAGGCTGATATAGTTACAAAGTATGTACTTTGTTATTGTTTTGCCATATGGGTGGATTGTTCTTACTTGAATGCTAATGTGCAATAATGACTCAATGCTTGATGAAAAGTGATGAGGCATGTGTTGGTAAAGCAGTACTGTAATGATGCAGGTAAAAAGCGCAAGTACACAGCTGACAGTACAGATGCAGATGATGATGATGGCACGTGCTGCCCCATCTGCTTGGCGGAGTGGACCAATGCAGGGGTTCATCGATTGGTGAGTCTCAAGTGCGGCCATCTCTTTGGACTCAGCTGCATCGAGCGGTGGCTGACTACTGGCTGTGGGGCACAGCAGCGGCGATGCCCCCAGTGCAACAAGAAGGCGAGCCGTGCAAACGTGCGTCCATTATTCGCACGGCGTGTAGTAGTGCTGGACACTGCAGAGCAAGAGCGTCTGCGGGTCGCGTTGGAGGCAGAACGTCGTGAAAAGAACCAGATCAAGTTGGAACTGGCACATGCTCTCGCCAATAATAGCATGTTGAAGCAGCAGCTAGCAAAGGCTCATCAGTGGCCGGACGATGACTGTACGCCTGGCAGTGTGCTTAATAACACACCTAGCTTGACATCTGGCAACACTCAACGATCCCTGCAACTGCTGGCACGCTCGACCACCGCCTTATCTCCTGATGGGGGCTGTCGCGTTCTGACGCTCAGTCCCGCCCTGAACCTCCTGGTGGTGTCCCAACCCTCAAGTAACGTCATGTTCCCTGGGTTTGGGGTGCGTAAGGTGGACACGCTGGACTTCCGTCCCACACAGTTTGCTCACCTGCACCAGAAGCCCATCCGTGACTTGGCATTCCATAGAGATAAAGTAGGTTTGTTGCTGAGTGTGGGCATGGATAAGCGTGCACGGTTGTTTGATGTCACCAGTAACTCTGTGGTGGACACCTTCTCTACGGACTTCCCGCTTTGGAGCTGCTGTTGGGATACAGACAACCCATTTGTGTTCATGGTGGGTGGGCAAAACGGCCAGCTGCTGCGGTTTGACACCCGGCACGTGGGTGGGGCAGGAGAATTGTTGGAGCCAGAAACGCCTGATCGCTCGCCACTGGTGTCGCTGGCGTGCGTGTCCTCTCATGGGNGCGCTTCCCACAGACACGACATGCCCTCTGCCAGGTGTCCCCTGTTGCGGTGGTGCGCACCTTCTTTGGGGGCACGTCCCAGAAGCTTCTGTCGCGGCCTGCCATCGTGTCCATGGGGACTGATGTGATGGTGGCTGCTCACGAGGAAAGCTCCGGTTGCCTTGTCGTCTGGGATGTCTCGTCTGGTTCCAAAGTGGCAGGCAGATTGCGAGATGCAGTTACAGATGTGTGCCCATTCCAGGTGAACGGCTGTACATTCCTCACTGCACTCACAGAAAAGACACTGCACGTCTACCAGCTGAAGAATTAACATTTGTTTTCACGTCTGCAAACTCTTGCCTTTGTACATGTTATTTATCGTTTTCACAAAGTGCTGTGTGTGTGCATATAGTGACTATTGTTGGTGCATGTGTACTTGCATCATGATTATTGTGTGTACCAATGTGTACTTACTAAAAATTATTTTTTTGTAATAAGTTAATACTTTTGTACCTAAAAATTGTTTTTAGTTATGTACATAATATTTAATAATTACATTAAAAATACTTTGTTAAATTTTTTGTACTTTTTAAAACATTTTCTGTGAACTAGGTCTCAGACAATTTGTTACATTTATTTCATTCTATACTTTAATGGAAACATTTCCTAAATCTTTCTGCATGAATGGATTTTGCCAATGAATCTTTTTGGCACTAAGAGTCATCCATGGGAAAAATGTGGCATTCAGAATTTTTATTGTGCAATGCCTTTCTTTAGTTTACTATTCTCTGTCTCATATAGGTTGGCCAGATTCTGACAGTCAGTGAGTGGCAATTNGGCCAGATTCTGACAGTCAGTGAGTGGCAATTTGACATATACGAAACAAACAAAGTGCCATTTACAAAATCCTGTATCAGCTGATGCACGAACGAACAAAAGTTAATATTACATTGGCGGTTATGAGTGCACTGCCGATGCACATTAGACAAGCAGAAAATACGCGATGAGAAAGAGTTCTCAGATTAATTAATACATTTTATTTTACGTGGTCATAAAACAGTGGTTTTTAGTGTTAGAAACTAAACTTCGTGCTAAAGTAGAAATGTATAGATGTTCAAAATGAAATGCACAATAAAACGATCCGTATCCAAATGAAATGCAATTTCAAAACCTTTTTTCACATCTTATCTCTCTCTCCAACCCCACTTTATTTCGTACTTGATATTAATTCAAAAAGTATACAGGAGTATTGCCTAATATTGTTGAATTATGTTTTCTAATAATTTGATGAAATGTATTTCAAATTTGTGTCATTCCGAGCCAGTAATAGAACCGTCAACTTTAAAAACACGTGATTTAATGAGTAAAAGAAGCGGGTCAGACCTCGCGCTGACACGTTGTGCGCGCCATCTATCAGATCTTTGCCGAAGCATTACCAGCCAGAAAAGAATAGGTTCCGTTCTTATGTATGCAATATATAACAAATTTACGAAAAGATACCAATTGTTTTATTTTTCGTGAGCTCTGCATAATTTTTAAAGTATCATATATATTTTGTGTTCTGCAATTTTGAGTACTAGTCATTTCTATTCGGCAGGTAATCGTTCATCTACAAAAATTATGCGCCATATTGTTCTCTGAAAACTGGGGATGCACTGATATAACTGCCAATTTTTTAGGATATCGGTATTGGCCAGTATCGGCCGCATATTTGCAGATATTTTCATTTTTACAAAAAAGTTGATATTTGGTATTTACTATACTTGCAAAACATACAAAGTGATAAAACAATTAACTAAAGCGTATCATANAAAAAGTTGATATTTGGTATTTACTATACTTGCAAAACATACAAAGTGATAAAACAATTAACTAAAGCGTATCATAATGACAAAAAAATGTGCTTACTACATTATGTGCAATCATCACAAAAGGTACCACTCGATTGATTTAATGTCACAAATCAATGTTTCCTTTTAAAAATGCAATTTCTTCAACGATATTTGGTTTAAGTCGGTTCCTTAATTGTGTAAGCACTTTGCCAGTGGTACTTAATAATCTTTCGCTTTCAACACTGGATGGAGCGGCGATAGGTAATACTTTTTCGTGCATATTATTATAAAGCTGATGCAAGAATACGTGTATAAGTAGAAACACTGTGCCTGGTTTAGATTTGAAAGTAAGGGCGGTAACTGATTTTTGGTACATGCACTTAACATTTTTTTAAGTGCGTATGCTTAATGTATAACAAGGCGGCCATGCACTTATCAATGCATTGAACTTCCCTTTGTCAAAAACCAACAGTTTAAGTTGTCAGACTAAAAATCGATAGCATCTTTCCTCTTAATGTTTTAATGGAGTTATCTCATTGTAAATGGAGTTATCGGCCGATGCTATCAGCTTCAATTGGCCAATATATCGGCTAGACCCATATCGGTGCTTCCCTACCGAAAACCCATTTCCTTGTTTCAGCAGAAAGTGGGACNGCCAATATATCGGCTAGACCCATATCGGTGCTTCCCTACCGAAAACCCATTTCCTTGTTTCAGCAGAAAGTGGGACACGCGTGAATAGTATTTAAGCAATTCTAACATTATTGCACGTCACACATTTCCAACTCGAATACATTAGCTATAATNACCAATATATCGGCTAGACCCATATCGGTGCTTCCCTACCGAAAACCCATTTCCTTGTTTCAGCAGAAAGTGGGAGACGCGTGAATAGTATTTAAGCAATTCTAACATTATTGCACGTCACACATTTCCAACTCGAATACATTAGCTATAATNACGCGTGAATAGTATTTAAGCAATTCTAACATTATTGCACGTCACACATTTCCAACTCGAATACATTAGCTATAATTTCCAAAGTGTGATATAAGAAAAAAATAAAAAGAGAATGGGCAATATCGAAAACATGCTGAAAGAGTGATGTTTAAGACCTTGATGCTTAAAGTGCTTTAGCCNGAATGGGCAATATCGAAAACATGCTGAAAGAGTGATGTTTAAGACCTTGATGCTTAAAGTGCTTTAGCCTGCATGTACATTTTTTTTGGTAGTTGATAAATTTATAATTAGTGATTTATATTTTTGACATATAACATAACTTTACTAATTAATAATTTTAATACATTTTTTTGTAGTTGCTAAATGTTAAATATGTTATTTGATATTTTTGCCCTTTAACATAACAATTTACTGATTAATTATTTATGTANAGTTGCTAAATGTTAAATATGTTATTTGATATTTTTGCCCTTTAACATAACAATTTACTGATTAATTATTTATGTGCACATTACTATTACTACAATCGCAGCTACGTATTTCTGAGTGGCAGGTTTGCCTGAAACGTCCCACGAACAGTACATTGACAAGGGGATAAGCTGATAATGACAGCATGAAAATAAACAACATCGTTGCCATGTGGTCGATCAGCTGATGGCAGGAGGATACGTAGTCAGATGTAAACAGTGGCGCTACTTTCGCAGACCTCTCAGAATCTGGCCAACTTATATGAGACAGAGTATACTAGCTGCTTCAAATAAGTATTGTACACAATTTTTTCTTCTCTGCAAATAATGTAAGACACTGTATTATCAAAATATAAGACTGTCTTTCATTCCAATTTTTTTATAGGGTTGCGCGAATCTGATTTTGTTTCTCATGATACAAAAACATTTTACAAACTTTAGTAAAACTGAAACAGAAATTAAAAATACTTTCATAATAGCTTAGTCTTCATAAAAGTTTAACAAATTTCATAATGTTTTTAGCAAGTTATTCATTATGACAAATGTATTGCAAAACCAAACCCAAAAAATGTAGGATATGGAGTATTTGCCGCAGTGGTTGTTGCCAATATGTAAATTTCCATTTTATGTAACTATTTTAGTTATATAATAATGCAAACAAACAAGATAATTATTTGACAAAATTTTTCCTTTGCTGTGCAAAAAAGTGACAAGATTAAGTAAACCTGCTAAACTATGAGCAAGAATAATTTGTGGAGAAGTTAATATTAGAAAATAAAACAATTATGTCAGTGATGCTTTGTATTTATGGGAAAACCAAAACCACGTCTAGTCGATTTGACACTTCAAGTGTAATTTTCTGTATAACATGGTATGACTTGATAGCATATATTACGGGTTGCTTACTATAGTAAGAGCACAGAAGCCAATATTTCAAATTCACCAGCAATTTTTAAAAGTATTTACGAGAACTGGACATTTAACTGCAGCTTCTTAAACCTGTGATTTGAACTATCCACAAATTTTTTTTGTAGACACTGTCATCAACCAAGGTACTACAAGTATTGTATTGCACAAGGTCTTCCATTTTCTTTAAAAAATGGGCTTTTGTGGCTTCAATTGATGTGTTCCTCACAATACTGGGCACTGAATCAATTTTTTTTTTGTTTGTTCGAGGGCAGTGTAAAGCAATAAATATTACATGCCAAAGGCTTGACAGCAGGTAGAGTGAGTATTCTTTGTTTCGTTCATGGTCATGGCCACCATCACCGTCCTCATACCTTCTTCTTTTTCCACTGTCACTGATGGCATGGGAGCCATGGTGGTGTAGTGATTGGACTACTCGCCTCCCATTTAGGCAAACCGGATTTGATTCCTGCCGCTGGTTGGCAGGTATTCTCTGGGATATACTGTTTCCCTCACCCTTGCATTCTGGCGCTGCTCCATTCTCACCTCGCTTCACCCTCATTAGCTTTCAAGACCAATTTCAACTAATTTTGTATGCTGGCAACATCTATTCAAGCATCAAATAAGCTAGCACAATTAACTGATACCCACCAAATTCAGGAGACGAGTTATACTTTTATAGTCAATATAAATTTGTATGACTTGGGAGGAAGTTGAATATTTTAGGTTTGTATGCCATGTGACTCAAACAATTTCAACTGACTATAATATGTTCCAGTATCTATGAAAAGATTAGAATGTGCCAATACATAATTATTTTGTTCTCCAGTAATGAAGATAGCACCGCTTGAGGAAACTGAGGTTTTTTCGTCATACGTCTGGGAACAATCAACTGATTACCCACTGAATTTTGGACACAAGTAGTGCCACAGTATGGCTCCCATATAAATACAAGGTGCAGAATAGAGAGACAAAACAATGTGAGCAGGAAGAGGTTATATGATCTTAGTGTGCTTTANATATAAATACAAGGTGCAGAATAGAGAGACAAAACAATGTGAGCAGGAAGAGGTTATATGATCTTAGTGTGCTTTAATTCAGTGGTTTCGTCTATGCTGAAGCGAAGGTGTGACAGTCTGTGGGGAATTGCTCATTGAGCAGACCAAACCAAGACATTTAATGTTCGGCTGGATATGCCAGCGGAATATNCAGTCTGTGGGGAATTGCTCATTGAGCAGACCAAACCAAGACATTTAATGTTCGGCTGGATATGCCAGCGGAATATAATTCTTCAAAGGAAGGCTATATTTAAAAGCAGGCAATGCATTTTCTTGTACAGGATGAGTGGTGATGACTTTCTGCAGATAAAAAAATCTGCTAACAAATTTTTTTTCTTTATTGGTTTTGGATGAAAAGTGATGCCATCACAGGTTTACAACGCAGATAAGACAGGGCTGTACACATTCTCTTTCCCATATTACCATTTCTCTCTGAAATCAAAATGTAAGCTAACAAAATTTCCACACAGTAGCCATTTACAACCCACGTTGCTTGTATGTACTTCCCTCGGGCGGCCAAACGACAGTGTCCTACATCTAACTCTGACCGTACCACCCTCCGAATGAATGTCAGTTGTGCGCTCAGGGCTAACAACTGCGCATGTGCTGTGTTTTTGTACTGCTATTTCTGACCTAGCAAATAACAGGTTAATGTGTGGAACGTATTTATAGTCAAAGTAAACAACGTCACTTATATGTAATTTCCAGAAATCTGAACCGACCCAAGTCCCGACTGGTTTGGATTAATAGAAGTGTTTTGAAGATGATAGAGACTGTGTTGTGCCAGTTTACAACTCAATGATGAAGATGCTCAGCTGCGTTTTCAAAGTTGCTGGTGTACCCGGTAGAGATTTTTATGACTAACTATTCCCAAGTCATTTGGTACTCAGTAACGGACCTCCACCACAGCATGCGTCACCTGTGAGTTGAGCTCCTACTACACACTGCTACTCCGCGGATGGGACACCGTATCGCTGCAATAGCTGCACACATTCTTCTACAAACGCTCATGATCCCCCAAGCCCTTTCCAGAGAAATTTGGGAGCATCTGAATTCTCGCCTGAGTAACTACTGGGGTGGCGTGCAATGTCTGAACGGTTTGTGGCGCAATCGGTGAGGATACCGCGGCAGGANCGCCTGAGTAACTACTGGGGTGGCGTGCAATGTCTGAACGGTTTGTGGCGCAATCGGTGAGGATACCGCGGCAGGATGCGGTTACGTGAGTTATAGTACAGTAGGCGTCGGAGGTGGTAAGGGCACAGAATGTCCTTGAACGTTGGGGGCTGTCACGTGACGTCACGACCCGCGGTTGCTCAGGTGCGGCTGAGTCACACCGAGCAAGTTGTTCTGATAAGCAGTCCTGGTACTGAAAACATGCTTTTTGGAATTTAGACCATTTGATGGCTCATGCAAGCGAAGTGGCACTTACAGTCGCAGCAGTTACAGGTTGTAATGTCCCTAGTGGGTTGTTCGCAAAGTCTCGCACGTCTGTGGCAGCGCGGCTTCTTGTGGCGGCGTAGTCCGCTGGCGTCTTGTGGTGGACATGAGCCAGTCCTTGGGCGATGCTGCACTGAGTACACATAAACTGTCTCTGGTCCCTCGTGCTGATGTCAATTAGGTAGGACTTTGTATGTTCGTTCGGCTAGGGGGCTAAGTAGTGTTGGCGTTGAAGTGGCATATGTTGGAAGGCAATGGCAAATGTTCGCTGACAAGTGGTACTTGGCGAAAGGGTCATTGTCCTTCACCTCACGGCAAATTACACACCGTTCCGTAGGTCAACATTCAATTCCGAAACTAGTCATGTGCATGTGCAGCTGTTTTCGGTGGTGGTTGTCACTGCAGGTGTTGAGGGA
>NQII01000252.1:688565-748779 GCA_002778355.1 Clitarchus hookeri
CCGCCAAAATACAATATTCCTTGACAAAAACGAAATGGAACATATAAATAACCCTTCGAAAATGCATTACATTTAGCAAAATGTGACTTTTAGTTTACATTGGACTTTGACACAAGGAGAGAATGATTATGCATTAATCAAAATGTCTTAGTTGATACTTACATTTATGCTAATTTGCCACAAGAATTTTGGCGTGGTGCAGTTTGAGTTCAAATGTTCCACTGCTGGAGTAGACACGGCACTAGTAAAGAGTATAATTTTATTGCTGTGTTCTTTTATTACACTTTGACTGATGCATTAGTTAGTTTTCCATAAAGTTATGGGATTTCTTAGCTCTCGGTGACTACGTAGTCGGCATTTTGCACCCTTGGTATTTTGTTATTGATGCAGGAATTCTGCCGCTGTCATTCCCTGACTTGTCATTAACTACAATTGTTTGTGTGCGCGGGTCAACATCAGGGCTTTACATTATCTGTCTTACCTAAGATATATTAAGTCCACCCTTACAAACTAACACAGGGATTGCATTCACTCCTTAATGTGCTGGAAAATACATCGCAGCCAAATCAGGACCCCTGCGATAGGAATTTCATGATGCAAATTAAATAAAAAGCAAAGGAACCAGACTGAAGATGAACCTGAATTCACTTAGTCACACCTAATAATGTTTACTATTCGCTGCATGCATCCCAGGAAAGCTCCGGACTCTGACAACATTCAAACTATGGTTTTAAAGAAAATCCCTGAACTGGCCCTTGAATATACACCAAGGTGACAGAAGTCCTGGGATACCTCCTAATATCGTATTGGACCTCCTTTTACCCGGCGAAGTACAGCAACTGAATGTGGCATGGACTCAACAAATCGTTAGAAGTCCCAGGCAGAAATATTGAGCCATGCTGCCTCTATAGACGTCCATTATTGCGAAAGTGTTGCCGGTGCAGGATATATAACAAAATATAAAACTCCTGCCTTCAATAGGCAGGACTATGTTGTCACAGTGTTTATAGACACTGTGAAGGCTTTTAATCACGTATTTCATACTGGCTTACTTTATATGAATTAAAATTCCCCAATTGCTACATTAAATTATTAGCCAGTTATTTAACCCGCAGAACCATTTATGATCAATGCAAAGGGGCGAAATCAGCCCGCAAAACTATTTATGTTGGAATGCCACAATGCAGCATTCTTAACCCTGCATTACTTAATGGTATATTCTCTCCTTAAAAGTTTTGTCGAGATATTTCAAATTTTCATTGTATTTTGATTATGGAAATGCTGGTGATTAGCCAGTCTTTAATCCAATTTTTATCTTAATCTTTGTTTGTAAGGGTCCGTCTTTCTTACAAAAAGAATACACAAACGACCTACAATGTCTGTTTTGGAATACATTCAAGCANTTTGTAAGGGTCCGTCTTTCTTACAAAAAGAATACACAAACGACCTACAATGTCTGTTTTGGAATACATTCAAGCAATGTTGTTAACAAACTTCACATTTGTCTGGGATAAACTTTATTTTTAAGACATACATACATATGTTACAGACATGTTCATACATTGTACAACACATATACTACAAAATATAATCAAATATACAGAGTTGTTAAAAAATAATGGCTGAAAACTCTCAGCATCACATAGCACCAACATCATAAGGGCTGCACATACCGCTGGCATGCCTGCTACGGCATCTCCCAACCACACAGATGCTATCTACACACACACACACCTGACACTATGTATCAGCACGTCATTTCAAAGAAAAATAACCCTTTACAATCCTGTTCCAACATTTTAGTTACTCAGCACAAACCTAGTACAGGGAGCTATCTGATGTGGCTAACATAAAAAAAATTTGCTACTTGAATGCAAACCATTTGCATACACTGAGCCACAAAAAATAATAACAAACTATCTTCAACCATTAAAAGCAGACGAGACAGTACTTAAAAGACCCAACAGTGAACTATAATCTGCTGAATACACATTAAGGTATCTGAATGGGTACCTGAAAGGTTACAGAAGTACGCAACATACTATGCTAGAGCTGAACCGATACCCGTACCCGATNTATAATAACAAACTATCTTCAACCATTAAAAGCAGACGAGACAGTACTTAAAAGACCACAGTGAACTATAATCTGCTGAATACACATTAAGATATCTGAATGGGTACCTGAAAGGTTACAGAAGTACGCAACATACTATGCTAGAGCTGAACCGATACCCGTACCCGATATGGTATCAGAGCCTGCCCGAACAGTTTTCTTTTTAGCCGATATTGAGACCGATATTTTCATTTATGCTTGGCCATAACACCAGAGGATAACAGGGTGGTGACTTTGGAGTAAGAAAGGCTCAACTGCTGCTGTTTTTAAGGCAGCAGTCGTAGTTTTTATTTTAAGAAATAACCTGACAAATTGTTGCTCAACACAGAAAGGTGGGCGGGAGAAGCTACCCTGCTGTGAGATGATCATCTACCGAAAGTGTGACGGAGGGAGAGAGTAAGATGCTGCTCCCACCCCACTGTGGCCTGCTGTGACAGGCAGTGTAAGAGATAGTATCTACAGCCTGTGGGCCGCAGAACTACCAGTTTTGCAGGCTTCACACTGCAGCTCCACCTTGTCATTTCAGTAATTAAAATCTTTTAAAAGCAATATGAAATCTGACATATTACCTGGCAACTGACAGTGCTTCAATTTTACTCTCATTAAAATAAGTGTGTGCTGAATTTAAAAAACTATAAATATCAATAATTTTTAATTTTCTGAACATAAAAAAAGTTGAATTATGCTGCAAAATGTGGTACACAGCCTTGTATATTTAATATTTTTTATTTGATAAGTTTATAACATAAATTGTTTAAGTTGCCCTGACCTAGGATTAAAAATATATTACTTAATTATTTTTTGAGTGTTGCTTTTATTCTCCAATTTTGAAGAATTTATGTTACAATAATTTAACTATTGTTTTGCATGTTTAATTAAAGCATCAAATAGTACATTGTGTGACACTGACTAACACAGAGCTTTCTAAAATACTTTTAGTGCAAGTAGAAGTCTTTCAGTTCATTACCCATACGTGCATGGTATCGGGTATCGGCAAGCAAGTATCAGTTCGTACCGGTATCTGCAAAAATCTGTATCGGCTCAGTACTATGCTACGCTCCAGAAAATGTTTAAATGCCTGAACTGTGGTTTGAATATTAAAATTAGACACAGTTTCACAAATAAAAATGTTGTTATTATGACAGAAGAGGGCCTCTAAATGGTACATATTTAAAATACAGTCATACTTTGCACCACAGTTCAGAAGTGCTTCATTTTTGGATAATTTGCAAGAGGATACAAGCCCACAAAAAAAATCGGCTAACGGAAAAAGTGTTTTAACTGCATTTCTTACAAAACAATACAATCAAGAGTTTGCTGAGTAAAAGTTTGCAGTACATGTAAATTCTTAAATTGTATTAAAAATTTTAAAGTAAAAAAAATAAACCTAACACCATTATGTAATTTTAATGTCATGAAATGACTCTTCCTATTGTAATATCCTGCATCTGTTTGAGCACATTTATGATATTCCATAAATAGCATTAACTCATTGAAAGGACACATTTCTTGTACTAATAATACACAGTACACAATGACAATTGTTATTGCAGACATCAAACCTTCATTTTGTAACCGGAAGTAAGTTTGTTAAATATAAATGATCAGCCACTTGAAAGACTAGACATGAACATTAACACTGATTTGTCCAATTTCCTGTATGACGGCACCAAAATTCTTTAAAATGAGAAAACAGATCTCTTGTTAAAATGGTGTTTTCAGCACAGCAATGTTTTACCTAGTCTCAGCTCTTGCAAGGCTGCAGCTAATGTGACGAAAACTGTAGCTTTTTGAAATGATGCTTCCAACATTTTGCTCAGAACTAAGAGACCTGCAAAACTCACATTATTTGACGTCAGGCTGGATGCCCCTGCTCTTTGCATGCTTGAGCAAAATCTGCAATCTCCGAGGCTGCTACCTTTACACGATACTACCTACACAAGTGTTGGGGCACTCTACCTGTGGACTGCATTATTACTGGCTAAGAGTCCTTAAGAGCTGACCACAGAAACTCTCTGCCAACTATGGATGTCAAATGTGTGTACAACAAAGTTCAGTTTAGTTTGTTGCCAGATAATTTATCCAAATTTTGCAGGCCCCTGCTTATAACTTCAAAGTATGTAGAAAATTAGCTTCCCCACCAAAATCGTAGATGGCTGCAAAACACTGCCGTACAGCAATAATGTTTCATTTACAGTTTCACAAATTTGGACGATTTTCTTAACGTGAAACATTCAATGGCAAAATACAATCAAATATGTTTAAGATGCATCTTTCACTACATAGCTATCACATACAAGGGACAGGCAGAAAGAGACAAAGTATATCGGCTTCCGTGAAGCATTCTACTGCGGTGTAGTCATAGTTTAAAAAAAAATTATTCAAAAGAAGTTTTGAGACACAAGTAGATTGAAAAAAATTAGACATTCATTACCTCATATGTTGTTAAAAATCCTGCAGAAACTGAGACAACTATCAGCTAGTATGACGTGTACTAACGCTCTTCAATGCTGATGGTTTATAAGCAATACATACTTTTTTACATTAAAATTAATAAAATACCAATACATCAGTAGTCTTAAAATAAAATCTATTTTTATATACACACAATTGCACAAAATGTTAAAATTTTCTGACACAGCACATTGTATAATAGAACCTCGCTTATCTGGACTAACCAGGACAACGTCATCACAACAAACAAAAATCTGTATAATCCATTAAACGAGATAAAACGGAATACAATAAATGTAACAAAAACACTAAATACATATAAAAACAATTAAACATACAGTGAAAGTAGGTAGAGTGTAGTATGTTTTTGTGGCAAATTCGTCTGAAGTTTAAATACAGCTGGCGATGTGCACAATAATGTAGGTAGAACAGATGTCGCCAATACAGTTCGATTCAATCACGGAGTAAAATATTACAGTATTGTAAATACAGTGCCAGAATTTTATATCTGGATAAAATAGAAATTCAGATTAACAATTGCCCGATAAGTGAGGTTCCACAGTATGGAGAAAAAGGAAAAGGGAGCCTTCCAAATAATAAATAGGATAGCTGCTCCATCGATAGCCTTTGTACGGTACATACTGTTGATAGGCTATACTATTTATCACTAAGTAAACTAAAAGTAGAACCATACGAAGAGCTATGTCTCAGTTCACGAGAGGTGATTGTCAAAGTGCTCAATGAAGACCTCGCAGTCCCCACGTGGAAACGAAGACGAACAAAGTGGACAAATGAACGAGAAACTAGGGGCTCCTGCAGGCTGCGATGAGCTGCCACTAAAACAAAACAACAGATCTCAACACAATTCCCTGCCAACAGAACCTGCCGTGTACCACAATCTACTAGTTTGCAACACTCCAGGACCTGTCACATTCCTTAATTTGATTCTTTGCCACTCCATTGTAAAATAAAACTTTGACTGTATAGGACTGCATTTTTTAAAGAGTTTTCAGGAACAGAAGCAAGGGAGTGATATGGGCAACACTAACATGCATGCCTAGTGCCTCATCAGTACTACATGCAAAGTGTTTAGTGGTTCTGTCAGTGCACTATGCAAATGAGATCTGCAACAGTGTGACTACCTATTACATGCGATGGAAGTCCACAGGTAAAACTACGTCTCTAAGGTTGTACTTCTCTCTCCTATTTTGAAAGGAAAAAGTACAGCCAAGCTCTAAAAGGTAATTTTTCTCTCTGAATACAATATGATAAAAGTAAGAAAACATAGGATTAGGTAATTTATTTTTACCTTGTCTGGTGAAAAGTAGTATTCCTACAATGTTTATTTACTGAGGGTATGAGTATCAGCATAAACAATCAAATGAATGTGTTGCAACAAGATTTGATTGATAAGCACTCGAGAGAGAGAGAGAAGGATAAAGATGGACACTCATCACGCGCAAACTTACCACCTCGCCATATTAGTATTCACTGCTCCTCCTGAGAACGCTGCCGGACTACTTGCGAGATACTGGAAACATGTGCGCTGCGCACTGTATAGTTCTACGTCCACACACACAATATAGTACATGAGAATATAGAACATACCGCCCGCCGAGACCGACTGAGGTCTCTAAGAGTGCACAACAGTCACACTATGTACAAAATATCACATTTTGAGAACTGGCGAGCATTATTGGGTTGGCAGGCGTTGCAGCTTGTGTACCGGTCGGCACAACTGTCCCTTTTGGGTGCGCACTTCCAACACTCTGACGATGTTGTCTGCTCCAAGATGTAACTTGACGACTTTGGCCATGTTCTTCACCTACAAGGACCAAATCTCCTTGAGTGAGTCCTGTTTGGTTGGTTTGCCACTTACACCGAGGTTGCAGCTGTTGAAGATACTCACAATATCATCGTCTAGAGAACTGATTGGAAAGTGCACACACCATTTTAGGCAGAGTGCACTATTACTGTTCTCATCACACGATTCAGGGACAGCTACAAGGATTTAGTGTACATGTAATCCGCGGAATTAGATCAGTCACAACCTCAATGTGCACTTCCTTAGTTGCAAAACAAATAANAGTCACAACCTCAATGTGCACTTCCTTAGTTGCAAAACAAATAAAGATTGACAGGTAAGCCTTCCGAGTAGTGCCACGTCTAGTGCCATGTAGTAACTTGTTTAGCCTAATGGATAACCCAGGTCATATTAGGTGAGGGCAGACGAGTTTCCAAGGTCTTCTCGTGACTCTCTCTCTCTGCCGGCAAATCACCCATAAGTGACTCTCTCTGCCAGAAAATCACCCACAAGTGAAGGAGTGTTCACAGGTCGACACCGGAAGCNAATCACCCATAAGTGACTCTCTCTGCCAGAAAATCACCCACAAGTGAAGGAGTGTTCACAGGTCGACACCGGAAGCACCACACGCACTTCAAGACTCTAGATCAAATTAGGGATCGGGCTGAAATAATCCAGAATTTCTGTGATACGAGAGACTGCAGTAATTGTGGTGCTACATGCAGATGTCTCGGATGATAATGATCTACCAATGCCCCAACCCTCCAGGAACTCAATATTTAAATTTCCTTTGTTCTAGTCTTCACTTTGCCAAGATTGTGCAATAAAGATATCTTATTCCTATAGTTTTCGGGGGTGCTCTTTCGGTTGAAATGAGTCTGGTGAGTGTGGTGTTAGCAGTTTCTGAGTTAGATATGTTGTTTAGGATTATTCTGACAATAACTTATTATGCAGAGTTATAGACTATAAGATGAAGAATGTGGAGAGAATGACCCCTCCTTTGGATCGTACGAGAAGTCCTGAGGAACACATCCAGCTGCCCCAGCTACAACTCAGCCGGTATCAAATCAGCACAGAAAAACCAGGACACCATCTCCTCCAGAACCAACCCCAGCAATTTTAACTTTGAGACGACGTTGTCCGGTCTCGAAGGGGCCCCGTGGAAGATCTGGATAACACGAAACCCGAGGGCGGCCTTGTGCCACCATCACCACGACCACCCACAAGCCAATCATTCAGGCATTAAGGAGATGCTTCGGGACACAGGAGAACGCTACAAATGAGACGGGATAAGCCAGGATGTGCGACACTACATCAACAACAGTGGGGCGTGCTGTCGTGGCAAAACCTACCCCGTGCCCGACCCGTAGAAAAAACCCATCGGCCTCATACCGCCTGAACCCACTTGGCGGCACATTTAATGGGGCCGTACCCCAAAAGTACGAAAGGATACCAATATCTACTGGTCGTCACAGACCAGTTTTCCTGTTGGGTGGAAGCATTTCCCCTACCCAGTCAGGAGAGACTATCAGAAAATTTTCAACTGAAATTTTCCCCCGCTGGGGGTACTTAGGAGGACATCAGGTTGGCAGCCCTGGCCCGGACCACGAGGGCGCGCGCCACCCAATACAGGTAAACCAGTGGCTGTGTGCAAACCCATAGTACAAAGGCCAGTTAGGCCTACAATAAACTTGTGCCGGGCCGTCAAGCTACAGGCCCTAAAACATACCAGCCAGGGTCCGGTGAGCAGACAATAAAGTCAGCCCAGTCATATCGCCCGTGGCTCTGACAGACACACAAAACCTTGCCTGGCCATGACGTTGTCAAACATCCGACGTCACATCAATATAAAAGTCCCTTCCAATTAATTTAATCACCCGTTGATGTAGAGCATCAAAGTTATGTTACCATCGGTTATACATGTCTGACGTGTCAGCTGTAGTATATGAATATGACAACTACCTGAAAACAGATTTTGTAACATACACTACTGTTCAATAAAAAGTGCTTAACTATTTTGTAAACTTATTTAACATACCAACCGCCTTCCTTTTGAGCCTTTCAGCTGATACTAAACTACCTTAGTGATATGGACCATGGAACTCACACACTCAACAAAATGGACTGCTTACGAATCTGTTCCACCCGATATGTTCACCAGCTCAGCTGTGGGGACTTCATCACCCGACGAAGCTGTACTGGTCTGCTTGTCGCCTAGTCGCTGGTACAGCTTCCTGAGCCGCCTGTCTGCTTTCTGCTTCTCAGCATACAGCTTGCGGTACTCTGCCGCAGCCAGTTTCAACCTCAGGGCCAGTTCCTGGGAGTTGTCGCTGCCATTCTGCAACACCATGAAAACCACCCTTACCACCTGACTGTGCTCAATGTAGTGGCGTGGCTTAAGTTTGCACTAAAGGAAAACTGTAGGATATTGTGTTATTTATGCTGTCTTGTACAAAATTCAATTAATGTTTCTNTAAGTTTGCACTAAAGGAAAACTGTAGGATATTGTGTTATTTATGCTGTCTTGTACAAAATTCAATTAATGTTTCTAATTTAACTTACAGATAAAAAAAAATGGATAAATTAGAATGGTGAGGACTAATCCCCCTTAACATAATCAACTATACAGTACACCCTGTAAAGACATTTCTGAACGGACTGAAAAAAAATCCATAAATGTTAGAAAGGAAAGATTATTAAAAGCATTAATTATACATGCGTATATAGGCAAGGTGAATAATTAATCAACTTATTAAGCAGGAAACTTCTGAAGTTGGAAACTTCTTAAGAGGGTTTTACTGTATACGAAAACAAACTATTACCAGACAAACTTTTTTTATGATAATGGCAAACACTGAAAACTCCACTTGCAAGTAAATCGGTNTAAGTTTGCACTAAAGGAAAACTGTAGGATATTGTGTTATTTATGCTGTCTTGTACAAAATTCAATTAATGTTTCCAATTTAACTTACAGATAAAAAAAAATGGATAAATTTACAATGGTGAGGACTAATCCCTCTTAACATAATCAACTATACAGTACACCCTGTAAAGACATTTCTGAACGGACTGAAAAAAAATCCATAAATGTTAGAAAGGAAAGATTATTAAAAGCATTAATTATACATGCGTATATAGGCAAGGTGACTAATTAATCAACTTATTAAGCAGGAAACTTCTTAAGAGGGTTTTACTGTATACAAAAACAAACTATTACCAGACAAACTTTTTTTATGATAATGGCAAACACTGAAAACTCCACTTGCAAGTAAATCGGTNAAAACAAACTATTACCAGACAAACTTTTTTTATGATAATGGCAAACACTGAAAACTCCACTTGCAAGTAAATCGGTAACACAAAAATGATTGAACGATTGCAGCGGTTTAGTTCACCTGCATGGCAGCAGCAGTGTCCTCCAGCTTACTGAGGACGGCATCTCTGTCCCTGTCGCTGCTGCCCTCGGCTCCTGCCGGCGCACTGACCACGTCCAGGTGTTCCCTGCAGCGCACAGACACCCGACTGTCACTTCCCTCCAACAGACTCCTTCCACATTTCCAACAAAAAAAAATCCTGCTTTACCCACTGTTAGTGGTGAGCTTGGATTTTCACGATTGAATACAATATTTAACAGTATACCACCTGCTTCTGTGAAAGACCTGAAGCCCAAATTATGAGTATCACCCCAAGAAAAAAAATATTTATACATATTCGGTTCTAGGAACTTGTGTATCAGTGGAAAACTGTTTTACACAAGGTATACGTGTGTTTAGAGCTGTGCCGATTTACAAAATTTAGCAGTTGTGCCGAATCACCGATATGCTGCCGATGTATGAAAAAACTTTATGATCATATTTAAGCAACAGAGCTGTGCGAGTCAGCCTAGAACTGTGAGCCGCGGGTCCTATATATACCTGGAACATAGGGCAAATATGGGGGGCATGTAGTGGCAGAGGGATATAAGACGAAAGAAGTGGCGAAGATGGGCTGCGTTTCCCCTCCAATGCCCTCTGAGGCCGGAGGGGTGAGCGATGCCGAGCAGTTTGCAGACCAGCAGGAGGCAGCAGCTGGCCTGTAGCTAACCCTGGGCTTCACAGCGGGGGCACACTGTGGCATGTGTGGCCTAACATCTCTTCTTGGGAGGGAGCCGTGCCATTGCTGTGGCAAGGCTAGATCCGGTGCATCAAACTTTTTTTATAATGAATCTTCTGACCGGTACACTTTTAATGTTCACTAAATAGGGGGAAACTTCACACAGTTGCCAGCAAAGTTAAGTGGAGGAAACAAAGTGACCTGAGAAAAGCTGAAGCTTTATACCTCCATCAAGATGTCCATAAGTTCACTTCGTGATTTATGGACTCAGCGCACCAGAGTACATCATACAAGCATACAAGATTGTTTTTTTCTTTGGCAGATATCTACCTTTTAAAGTAATTAATAACATTTATATAATTTAAAAACATGTGCTTTTTAGACAGCTGTGAATAAATACTGTCATGAAGGTTTGTTTCTTTACAACCACCTGTAATTAATCATCAAAACCACGTCTGCTGAGTCGACAGTGCAGTTATTTAAAACACATTGCAAACAATTACAATAGCCTACTGCATACAAGTAATCAGTAAATATACTAGCCAACAATTGGACAAATAAAATCAAACATTGCTGAACAGAGTTCCAACATGTGGCTGGAAAATAGTGGGAGAGGGATGGACATATTTACGGGTAGTTATTGTCATTCACTGAAAACTATGAAGGTATGCATTCCAAGACAGCCACCAGATTTGGATAAAGATGCACAACTGTGCCTTTAACGCTCGTGAGAGTGAAGTGGGATGGAGACAGAGCTGCAGGAGAAAACCAGGACAGGGGAAATACAAGAAATCTGGCAAAACCTGCTAGCCAACAGCAATATTTGCCCTATTTCCTGTACATAAAAACCAGGTAACCTCTGTGTGAATTAAAACCTGGATTAAACTCTTAGTGGGGCTGGAACACTAACCACACACTGACATACCATCTAGGACTGTGATACTCATAGTTTTTTTAGGGGGCCACATTAAGAAAAACTAAGACCGCCGCAGGTCGCAATTACCACACTTGACATAATAATATTTGTGAACTAAAAGTAGGTAGGTAATTCGATGACATTTAAAATTCAGTGTGTCGTGTATCGTCTTGCAAGTCTTTTTTTATTCGTTCAATACGGTGATGGCGGGCGGAGATAGTAGATCAAAAATATGTACAGAAGTCGCCTGACTGATAAAATAATAAAAAATATAGTTTAGTCTCATCAGTGACTTTAACTTTTGATAAATTTGTATTATGTATTGATTTTTTTTTATTTTTGTAACAGACACTCTTAAAATAAAAATTTGGTAACTTGCATCTACTGAAACCGGCGAGCGCGGGCCGCAAAGAATGGGCCCTGATCTAGTACCTACCTGAGCAACATGCGCTCTGAATCCTCGATGGCAGTAAGCCGGTGCTGGAGTGTCTTGCGCTCTTCACCGTGGCGCTGGGCGCGCTGAGTGGTGGCAGTGTTCTGAGCATCCAGCACAGTGCGCTCTTGCGTCAACTCCTGCTGGCGCTGCTCCAATTGTATGATGCGCATGTGGGAGCTCTCCACAAAGCATTTCGCATTCTGGATCTCTTCATCCAGCTGCGACAGCTCCAGTGGCGAGCTCACCGTTGCCCAGTCATCCACTTCAGAGGTGAAGCCACTCGACTGTTGCATAACATCATGCAAAACACTAATGTAATGTACAATCAGTTCACAAATTCAACTTCTGGGAAGCATTACATGTGTTGTTATAGATTAAAGTGTACACTTTATAAGGTTTCTTTGATAAAAAATATTACACAAAAAATTAGTTAAAGCAAATAACAGAGAATACTGTGTACAAAAGTACAAAAAGAGAACGAGATTTATAAATAATGTGATGTTGCAAATTATAAATATTAAAAAAATATAAATAAAGTAGGGACACAGTTTTAAGAGTATGGTAAAGTCTCGTAATGTAAATCAAAAAAGCCTGAGCCTTTATATAAAAAAGAACACAAGCTCAAGCAGTCGCAGTGTGGTACTTGTCAACAGGCACACACACAGAAGTAAGACACTTTTCATGTGGTCGCGGAATCACAATATTTCACTGCTCAGGCCAGCTTCATCAGGCGGTGAGTTGTATAGCAATGCAGTATGGTGGAATATGCTGTTGGTAGTAAACCAATCAGTAAGGTGGCAAACTTGGCTGTCAGTTCTAATGGACAACTCAATCGTACACATACATTTTCGTGAACTCTATGCACCCCTAAAATTGAGACTTGAGTGTACTTCACACGAACCAGGTTTCACAATAAGCAGTATCGTATTAAAAAAAGAAATGTACGTGCCTGGTCACTAAGACGCTGGTACCGCTCGCGCAGTTTCCCCAACTGGGTGTTGCTGGCTAAGTAAGTGTGCTGCACTTCCTCCCGCTCCAACTTCGTGGCATCTGCCTCTACTGCTATCTCGGCCAGTCGTGCAGCAATGGTCTTCCGACGCTCCAAATGCTCTACCTCCGAGTCTCTGGTGTCCTTCAACTGCGCTTCCACGACAAATTTCTGCTGCTCCAGGCACGTGAACAGTTCCCCAAAGCAGTTGTCTTTTGATGGTCCATTTGACGCATCCACCAGTTTCTGTAATTGCACAAAGTAATTAAATAGACGAATGCAAGCACGCGCAAGCACGCGCAAGCACGCGCAAGCACGCGCNTCTTTTGATGGTCCATTTGACGCATCCACCAGTTTCTGTAATTGCACAAAGTAATTAAATAGACGAATGCAAGCACTTACAAGCACGCGCACACACACAAAACCGTTTCCCAACAACAGCAGCATACAAACATTCACTACTTTTGTTGGAACCTGAACTGTTCTTTCTTAATAATCGTAAATTGCAAGTACAGAGACTTTGAGGCTAAACAAATACAACCAATCTGTAAGGAAGGATGGATGAGTCATGGTTCAGAACTTACAGTATTTCATGAGATTTAGTTATGCCATTGAACAATAAGTAATTTATCTCCTACGAATGAATACATAAAAAAATTGGCAGAACCTATTTTATGCAAAAAAAAAATTTCGGCCATAAAAATACAGTCAAAAATATTTTTAAGTACGCCACCGACGCCAATAGATGAATTTTGATTGGGTATTAGGAAACCACTATTGTTTTACTTCACATTCTATTACACTTGGGTTGGGCACCAGTAATTATAAGTTTATTACACTGCATTTTTACACAGATGTTTCAGTGGTTATTTTGCAATAACAATAAGTACCAAAATACCACAAACGAAGGATAACTAATTTTTTATCTACACGATTACACCATCAGTAACTCTGTGAATCATTAACTGACTCTGTACATACTGACAATTAACGTCAAAAACATGTCACTATAAAGCTTGACAAACACTAGGAATAAGGTTACATTCCACATCACCTCTCACGGTCCTCATTCCAGGGGGGAACCCTCACACAAGTATTAATTTTATATTTGTTATTATCATTAAATAATTTTATAGAACTGTATGCTGAGAATTTAATATAACTATCAACTTGGCTTTCAAACAATAAAACAATTCAAAGCAGTTTCACTCGTGCTGCTCTACATACAGCACCTAACTAACCCACTGCATTTAAAGGCAGAAAACTGAATAAAGGTTACAAGTAGGCTGATACGATACCAAATACATATAAAAGGACAGAAATTCAAGTACAGTGGAAACTCTATACATAGAATTTCAGGGGACTGACATATTAGTCAACCAAAAAAAATCCGAACATCATTAAACTTTATTTTGCACACAAAGTGTTTAACTAAAATAAAACAATGCAAATGGGGATATTAAACAAAATATTCTTAATACAGTAGAACCCTGTTATAATGTTCTCAAGAAAACCAAGAAGTGTTGACCTTACACGTAAAGAAAAACCACAAATAAACAATCCACTCTAATTTTTTCCGGTATTCACACACAAACTTTATAAAAACCGTATTTAAAAAACCTCTTTTGAAACCACGTGCACAGAAATAGCTGCCTACATAGCAGAATTATTATCCACAGAGCAACTATCAACAGTTGCAGTTACTAGCTATGAAATAAAAATGTCTTGAATATTGTGATTGATAAAGTGCGGTGAACAGGGTTTCCTTAACTTTGCGTTGCCTTTTTGTTAACTTCCCAGGCATATTTATTACATTTATATATATTTGCATTCGTAATTTTCAAGAAAGAATATTCACGTGCAAATCTTGCGAGTGTTGTTGGCAACGTCGCATCGGGAATCGATCTCGAAAATATGGCACCGCTGTTCATTACCAACATGGCTGCCACCATAAACACTGCAATTGCTTGCTGTACGTCTAATAAAAGTCTAAAGGACATACTTCATACACATATGTACTGAATTTCCACATTTTTCAATTTTTTTGTACTTCGTGTTCTCCAAATACATAATGTATAGTCCGAGACGTCTATTGTTATTATTTGTTTTTTGTTACAAAGTACCAGTTAAGTGTGAGACGTGACAAAATCAACCACAGGTTATTTCGGAAGTGGTAAATTACATAAATAGGACTAAACGCAGGGCAGTGAGATGTAAGCGAAAACAATGTGGGTTGAAAATTTATTTTATTTGTGTTGTTAGTATTACTTGTGCATGTGTACATATAGTACTGTATACAGACTTCGTATGCCATGACGACAACAGTTGATACTTACACTTTTTTGTTAACACTTCGTTGTTTAATGATCGGAGCATGTAATTTTCGGCGACGCTACAGAAATTTTTGTTTGATCGATGCGGTACAAATTTAATTTTGGGATCTGCAAAAACATACTTTTTTAACATTATGTACATAGGAATTTTGTTGGGATCACACAGACTTTCGATCTACCTGTGCTCGATGGATTGAGTTTCCACTGTACTCGCAGCAGTCTAGTACTTGTCAACAGGTGCACAAGCACACAAAGAAGGACAATGACATTTTTCACGCAGTTGTGCGATTGGGGCATTTCGCTGACTAGGCCAGCTTCATCGTGCGACCAGTTATAGGGCACTGCAGTATGGTGGAAGGGCACCTTTGTTGGTAAATCTAGCGACCAGGTGGCTAACTAGGATCTGGCGGTATAGCTGACGAGTATAGTTTTGGAGCTGTGATTATCCTACATTGAGGCCTTGGGGGCTGCCTGGATTTTGTTGTAAATTGATGAGCTGATCCCAACGTCTCAGTTCTGAGCTATTCCTTGAAGGTGGTAGGACTCCCACAACTCTGGTGCTGTAGCAAGATTCAAAATCTTTGTTGTGTGATGCTGCCTGTGCTGCAACTCGTTGCGGATGGGACCAGCTATGGCTTGTTTAGTGTGTGCTCTGTGCCATTAATTTATTGCCAGTGTGTGTTGGTCAGGCCAATGTATTCTGCATTAGCGTTGGCACTGTAGCTGATAAACCATATGCCAACCAGACTTTTGTCCCTAGAGAATCCCAACCTTGCAATAGCCCACGCTGTGACTCCTGTGCCATCCACAAACCCTCAACTTCTTTCAATATAGACTCACTAGTTATACGTACAAAATTTAAGGCAACTATAACTGTGCAACAAAAAACCATTATCATCAGCTATACCTGTAAATTTTCTATTTTCCTGCCGCACCCTAGTTTGTCACCTGGCAGCTAGGTTTACTACCAATAGTGCCCTTCCACCATATTACAGCGCTCTACAACTCGCTGCCCGATGAAGCTGATGCGTGTGTGTGCGCACGCATGCACGCCTGTTGAAAAGTACTAGACTGTGAGTGCTCAGTTCCTGCCCTTTTACATTAACACAGAAATCTCCAATTTACACTTTTTGATTCTTTGATACTAGTTCTTAATACAAGAACCACTGGTACTAATGATGCAACTTTCTCAACACAAATCAAATTACGTAAAAGGAGGCAGTGAGTCTGAAGTTAAGCCTAATTCTATCTGAATCTTGACGCACGTCCATTACAATTCAATCAAAGCAATTCAACATGGATATAGCATCAAGCCATGAAACAAAAGATCCTGAAAACATAAACAATTCACTAGATTTTCCTAGAACTGAACTGGATAAGAAAATGGCATGAGTTACAAATTCTAGGGCAACCCCAGCACCATTGTAAAAATTAATCATCATTTCAGATGCAAAAAGAATTAAGTATGGACGTTGAGAGGAGAACCAGAATCACCCATCACAACCAAAGNACAAAAGATCCTGAAAACATAAACAATTCACTAGATTTTCCTAGAACTGAACTGGATAAGAAAATGGCATGAGTTATAAATTCTAGGGCAACCCCAGCACCATTGTAAAAATTAAACATCATTTCAGATGCAAAAACAATTAAGTATGGACGTTGAGAGGAGAACCAGAATCACCCATCACAACCAAAGAGCAATAAAATGACTATCCCAAGGATGGATGACATTTATTTCTTGTCAATGACAATGAGGAAAAAAAATAGACAAGTTGTACAAACAAAAAAATAATATTGGAAGCAAGAATATCAACAGAAGTGCAATTATTTTGACAATCCATTTGGAGACAACTACAAGTGACTCACCTGCAGCCTTATTGTTTCCTTCTGCAGTAGTTCAATGCGGTCCTGGAGTACAACCAGCCTCTTGTTGCTGATCTTCTCCTCCGCCTCCATCTGATCCACACGACGCTGCAAAGTAGCTCGGCTCAGCATCACATCCGCAAGACACTTTATATCTTCTGACTTGGTCTTCATTTCCTGCAGACTTGCCAGCTCTTCATTGGCCTCCCTCAGCTTGTCCGACAGCTCTGCTCTCTGCTGTTCATGGTTCTTGTCTTTCCCAGTCAGATGGATCAACTCTACGAGCATACTGTCGTGCTTCTTCAACAGCTCCTGCATTTTAAGTTCTTGTTCTGCTTTCTTCTTTTGAAGTTCCTCAAGGGCTTGCTGTGCAGCTTGCTTTTCTGTTGTCAGCTGTTCAATTTCCTTTGCCAAACTCACCTCTCTCTGGCTGTCCTTGGCTAACTGCTCCAACAACTCTCTCAGAGACTTTGATTCCTTGTCATGTTTTATCTTTTCTTGCTGCAGTTCACTCACGACTAGTTGCAGCGTCTGCTTTTCAGCCTTTAGCTGATCCAGTTCCTGTGTCAAACTAACATCTCGCTGAGTTTCTTTGGCTAACTGACCCAACAGTTCTTTCAGAGACTTGGTTTCTTTTGCATGGTCCAAGTTTTCTTGCTGAATTGTTTGCTGTAACACATCTAATGCCAGCTGCAAAGCCTGCTTTGCGGCCTTCAACTGTTCAATTTCCTGTACAAATCTTGCTTCCCGTTGGCTGTCTTTGGCCACTTGCTCCAGTAACTCCTCAAGAGATTTATTTTCTTCCCTAAACTTCTCTGATTGTGAAACAGATGCTTGTTCTCTCTGCAAAGCTTCTTTTATCATTTGATCTGAATCACTCAACCGTTTCTCTAAATCTGAAAACAGAACAAAATTATTAATGTAGTGTAATGTTACTGAGGAATAAGCAATCAGTCTTCCAGTTGCCTGCATGATATGTTACGACCAAATTTTAATCCACTTGAATTTACAAGTTTAATACAACTTATGGCAAATTCTGTTATTGACTCAGGACCGCGGTAACAAGAAATTGCAAACACGTACAAACAGTTATAGCCCATTCACGGTTTCTTCGGTTGTTTTGAAAATAGCCTTTGAAAAATTACCCTAGGCATATGTCAACCTGTTTTTCAAAAATAACTTGTAAACCACAAATATATAACACTGTGATTAACTTTAAAGTACTGTATTATTGAATAAATGAAACTTTAATTTTGTGTCTTCTGTAAATTGAAATATTTATTTCATATTAAATACAAATTAAAAACAGTGAGAGCAGCGACGTGTTGGCAACAGCTAATAAGAAATAGTTCACAGATAAATATTGTTTTAACCTAGTTTTTTGGTATGCTATTTGTAAATTAAACATTGCCTATTGAAATATTTTAATTTTTAGGTAGCACTGTAGGAAACACATTTAATTATTACAGTTAAAAATATCAGCACAAATTACAGTGCATAGGCCCTAGTGCCATGGTGTTTTGTATCAACCGAGGAAGAAAATTCAATAGACGGAGCGGAGCGGAGCTTGTCGCTCTCTCTTTCTCTCTCGGGAAGTTTCACATCGCCTGTAGTAGCAGGGAAGTTATAGATGTTTTAAATTTTAGCATATTTCATACTTATTACAGTAAAAATAATGATTTTTGAATTTGTAATTTACACGTGAAACAAGATCTTATTGTTTGACTACTTAATATATTTAGCTGTTATGGCGGGACGGTTACAAATCTTAAGTTCACAGAAGTGGCGACTGGCGACGCCGACATGACACGGTGTATTTCTGAACAAAGCGTCAAGTTCGTACTCTTTGTATTTTTTTAAACCTACCTTGGCAAGTTACAATGTTGTGATAATTTTTTTTTTTCCATGGCACGAATAAATATACTGTAAAGTGGGTAGTGACCCCACGTGCTCTCGATCTTGCGCGCGCTCTCGCGCGCATGCTCTCTGTGTGTGTGTGTGTGTGCGCATGCGCTTGATTTTTTTTTTTGAGTGAGTGATTATTTAGGGCTGGTCCCTGCCCTACAGCAAGCTTTGTCTGGGCAAGTGTGGCCCTAGCCGCCGTCTTCCTCCCAGCACGGTGACCCTCCACCTTGTCAATCACCATTAAGGCCAGGGTTTCTAGGGACTGAATCCTCGTTGCTGGGGATTCACCATACTGAGCGTAACCCCTGTTCTTAGAGGATGAACCACAAATGGGAGACTGGGGACGAACAAGTACGGAACGAGCTCCAAAACATTTTTGGGCACTATGAGGTGAGCTAGATCCTGCTCCTCTGAAACACCTAAGGGGCTGCGAGCCCATCAACGACCTGCGCTGGAGAAATGTCAGCTCTCCAGAAGTCCCGCCCAGACATACCCCTTCGCATTTCACAATGGTATCCACTCTCTCTTATCACACACATGCCACAACGTACAGCTGGGGGCCAGAAGGCCCACCTTGAATATACTTGCCAGAAGGAAGTCCCTGGGAAATGCTTTTGTATATACAGAACTGAGGGTAGAAGCTGCACTAGAGGGGGATGCTTGTATTGGCTGGATGCCAGATAGGGGCCGACAAGTTTGCATCAGGTTACCTGCGAGCCATATCACCCTTGGCTGAAGCCTGCAGTGATCTACCCACCTGCCCAGACACCTAATGTCAGGAGGCTGCAGTTCTGTTGTCTCGCTGCTCCTGCCACGTTTGCAACAGCCTGATTGAAAACCAAGACATTCAGTAAGCCTGCCACCCCAGTGACAAATAATCTCGGTTTCAGCCAGATCTGTTCTCATAACCACATCCAGGCCACCATTAAACCACATCAATATGGCACCAGTTCCACAGGCTTAAGGAGGAGAAGGGCTTTAAGCCCTACGTGCAACTGGTAAGGCGTCAATTTTATAATGCTTTCAGTTTTTTCTTTTATAAAAGCAGCACAAAGCTGTATACATGTACGCATGCTGTAGATGCAATTAATTTTGAAAAATATAGTATCTGTTTAAGCTGCAATAAATGGTACATGGAAGTAAAATTTAATTATCTTAGACAACAAAATCTCTTTGAAAAATTCATAACAAAAAACATACCTACGATTTTCTCTTCTAATTCTTTTTTCTCATCTGTCAATGTCTTGACCAAATTTTGGTGCTGAAAAAAAAATGTAACATCACACATGATTATGAAATTTCAAGCTACATGCAAAAATCCTTTTACAAAGTGATCTGAACTTAACACAAGCCCTCAAGACATAAGAACTTAAAATTTTGAAGTAAAAATTAGAAGACATGTGTACCTAGAAGACTTCCCCTCTCCTAACTCTACACTCTATATTGTAAAAAGACCTTCCAAAACTGGCCAATCTTTGGTAACAAAAGAACCCAAGAACCTTCTTATATTTATATTCACATACTTTACCAAGGGCCCATTACATAAACAAAACTGCTTCTGTACCATGAACAGTTATTATATTAAAACTTCTGTAACACTGTAGGAATGAGCGACAGGCACAAAACATAACCAGCAGCTACACAATATTTTTATGCTTTACGTAAATTCTTATGCTGCAGTAAACAACTTGCCAACTATTGCTAATAAAATAGAGTGGTGCAAAAATGCTGAAAACATAGAATATAAATATAGGCTACCATAAAGAAAAAAATTGCAAACTTATATTTACTAATAAAAAGCTATTGAAAATTTTGTCTACAAGTCAATCTCTGACACTATACAAAAAATCTATTCAAAAATATGAATAATTTCGTAACTACGTGCATTGCGGTTAACCATTAGTAAATTTAGAAAGTTAGAAAACACTAATACCACATACCTTTCAAAATTTTATTCTCTCACATAATAAGCCAAATTGTAGGAAGCTTAAAGATATTTAGATATCCCTAAAAACTCAACAAAGTAATAAAAGTAGAGCAAGTTTTCAGCAGCACACAAACAATGTATTGATTAGGAAAATCACCTTCTCATTGGCGTTGATCTCGAGACGCAACTCCTTTGTAATCATCTCCTTGCTCGAGGTCAGCACGGTGATCATGTACTGTTGGTCTTCCATCTTGCTCCTCAGCTGACCCAGCTCCAGCGCATTCTTTGTCGCCTCACGCAGCTGAAGAGACACGTTCTCCTTGTCCTGTGCAAACAGCAACACACTCGTATCGGCTCCGCAGGAAAAGTGTTACGCGGTTAATGATCCACTCCATCTCATGACAAACCACAAAATACAGCAAAACCCCTTAGGTACACTTTCCAAGGAGACAAAAGAAATAATTGTAAATTGCAGTAAAGAGTAAATTGAGGGTAAGCTCTAAAATTTCATCTAGTACATACCTCAATTCTTATATTTCTCGTTTCTTCTGCAGTAAACACTTTCAAGTTACAAAAAAAAAATTAAAAATACTTTATTAACAACAATCTTCAAACCACACAAAAAAAAAAAGCCAGATTTTGACTTAAATTAAATAAAACTTCATCCAGTACCATAGTGGATGTACATTACACTAAAAAGGACAATCTTCAACTCTCACATAAAAATTATGTTAGATTTTGTCCAAATGAATAAAGCACGATCCACTACCGATATAAACAAAATTAAAAAAAAAAAAAAAAACACCGAAAAAGATTTTGTATTTCTTTCAACTTCAAATCCTTCACATATTTTTTTTTCTTTCACATTTGGCCCACAACATGCAGCATTTTCTGTGATGGTTTCAAGGTCATTGTTAATCGTGTTAAGTATGCTAACTGGAATGCACAGTTCTTTCGCATGATAAACACATGCATCCTTTGGCTTGTCAAACTTGTATATTTGCGAAAGTTAACAAAATAATCTAATTGATTAACGTTAAAGTCAGAGTAAGAAAAAGTTAACTGATTAGTGTTAGAAGTTAAAATCCATGCAAATTAAATGATTAAAGTTTAAGTTAAAACCAAATTAACTGATTAAAGCTAAAAGTTAAAGAACTAAAATTTTACAGTTAAAATAAAGCCTCAAAAAAGTTTTTTGTCAATTTTTACTAAAAGTATTAAAAAATTACAACTTGGATGCTGGATGCCTAATCAGATAGGAAAGGACTGCTATCAAAATGATGAATTAACAATCCNAAAAAATTACAACTTGGATGCTGGATGCCTAATCAGATAGGAAAGGACTGCTATCAAAATGATGAATTAACAATCTTCTACAAAACCATTTAAAATAAAACTTTTAACAAAAACTATTGCAGCACAACTTAGCACGAAACCGGACCAGTGCAGCAACTACAAAATAAATTGAAACGTACATGCCACACTAGGACCATCAACTGTGCAACTGCGATTTTTGCGTGGTGAGAGATTGTATTGACAGATTGTGAAGGTGGCAACTAGCCTACCTCACAATCACGTTGCGTGTGACTTACGATGATCTTTGATTCAGTACATCACGTCAGTGTATCTATCTGTATATCGTTGTGTGCAACNGTTGCGTGTGACTTACGATGATCTTTGATTCAGTACATCACGTCAGTGTATCTATCTGTATATCGTTGTGTGCAACTCTTAGGCCATCAAATACGTTGCGTAGTTTTAAGAAGTTTGTCAAGATATTACCTCTCCGTGCATAATGGCATCAGGTGATGCCAGAAAGTTTTTTAATTTATAAAATATATTATATCTATGAATTTTTGTTTATAAATGCATGGAAGGATCAAGTGATGCCAACATTAGTTATTGACATTGACAATAGAGGTCAGGGATACATTTTAGTTTCAGTTGCACTTATTCGTGTTTTCAAGCAAAGTGGTTGAAATTTAGCAGCAAAAATATGCACTCGTATAGAGGGTGTAAATATCATTTGCTGATATGACTGACTGTAGTAAAATGNAATTTAGCAGCAAAAATATGCACTCGTATAGAGGGTGTAAATATCATTTGCTGATATGACTGACTGTAGTAAAATGAAATATTATTATGAAAACAGATTACTTTTAGCTGACATTGTGCAAATGTGTTTTACCATCAATTAAGTAACTGACTTGAACAAATATAATTCACTTTCACTGTGTAAAATCAGTNTGTGCAAATGTGTTTTACCATCAATTAAGTAACTGACTTGAACAAATATAATTCACTTTCACTGTGTAAAATCAGTTTTACAGGCAATGGGCAAGTCAACGTTAGGGACATGCGCAGAAGACAAAAATCTAACTACCTCATCTTTAGTCTAAGATTTTCACAAATTCNCAAGTCAACGTTAGGGACATGCGCAGAAGACAAAAATCTAACTACCTCATCTTTAGTCTAAGATTTTCACAAATTCTAACTCGATCCATGAAACAAAACTTTCACTGAAAAACATGTTGTAGCCAACTCTGGTGTACATTTTTTTTGTCCAGGATGTTGAACATCACCACACACACCATGACAAGCTGGTGTTCAATGCTCTTCTCTCTGAAGAAGCAGGTACAAGTTGGCACGATACTATCTATTTCAAGAATTAAATTAAAAGCATACGCAAGAAAACACCAAGACTTTGTCGACCAATATTTAAAACATTAAAAATTATCCCACAAGGAAATCAGTTCACAGTTCTACCAACTATCTGCTGACAGCTAGTTTTGACTGGTTCTTGTGTATGTTTTTGTCATACTCTTGTGTTTACCTTGGCAACATTGCTCTGCAATGTCATATGTCTTAAATAATTTTTCATTTAATCACTTACCTCAAGTGCAAGTATAATTCGACGAACATCTCATTCAAACATGTTAACTATTTTCACTGGTGTTCCTCCACAAATCTGATTTTGTAAATATGTCCCAAGTCCAACTAACAAACACAATTACAGAAAAACCCTAATTTCTCAAAAGCCCCCAGAAATGTTAGCCTTATATAAAGGAAAACTTAGTAAAAATGTAATTTTGTATTGAAAAACATGTTTGTGCACCAAGNAATTTAGCAGCAAAAATATGCACTCGTATAGAGGGTGTAAATATCATTTGCTGATATGACTGACTGTAGTAAAATAAAATATTATTATGAAAACAGATTACTTTTAGCTGACAATGTGCAAATGTGTTTTACCATCAATTAAGTAACTGACTTGAACAAATATAATTCACTTTCACTGTGTAAAATCAGTTTTACTGGCAATGGGCAAGTCAACGTTAGGGACATGCGCAGAAGACAAAAATCTAACTACCTCATCTTTAGTCTAAGATTTTCACAAATTGTAACTCGATCCATGAAACAAAACTTTCACTGAAAAACATGTTGTAGCCCCCTCTGGTGTACATTTTTTTTGTCCAGGATGTTGAACATCACCACACCATGACAAGCTGGTGTTCAATGCTCTTCTCTCTGAAGAAGCAGGTACAAGTTGGCACGATACTATCTCTTTCAAGAATTAAATTAAAAGCATACGCAAGAAAACACCAAGACTTTGTCAACCAATATTTAAAACATTAAAAATTATCCCACAAGGAAATCAGTTCACAGTTCTACCAACTATCTGCTGACAGCTAGTTTTGACTGGTTCTTGTGTATGTTTTTGTCATACTCTTGTGTTTACCTTGGCAACATTGCTCTGCAATGCCATATGTCTTAAATAATTTTTCATCTAATCACTTACCTCCAGTGCAAGTATAATTTGACGAACATCTCATTCAAACATGTTAACTATTTTCACTGGTGTTCCTCCACAAATCTGATTTTGTAAATATGTCCCAAGTCCAACTAACAAACACAATTACAGAAAAACCCTAATTCCTCAAAAGCCCCAAGAAATGTTAGCCTTATATAAAGGAAAACTTAGTAAAAATGTAATTTTGTATTGAAAAACATGTTTGTGCACCAAGAGAATGCAGCATACTAGGTACAAAAATATAGGGGATTTTATGAAAAGGTTCCACTGTATTTATAAGCTGAATGCAGAATTATCCATCCTCAAGAACAGTACTCACAGCGGTCGTGCTCTCCAGGGAAGCTGTGAGAGCTTGTATCTGAGCCTCTGCATTTTGCAGTTTTGCCTGTATCTCCATCTTCTCCGCATCGAGGGTTTGGTGTTCCTTCTGCAGCCTCTCCATGTGTCGCTCCAAGTGTGCGCACTCATCCAGCCTCTTGGTCAACTCCTAAACACAAGCCTTCACAATACTCTGTGCTCCAGTCACTTCTTTTAAAGGGGGACAGTTGGATATATTTATATATTTAGCCATTACTTGGGTCATGATATTAATTTTTTGGAAATGTCACTGTTAAGAGCATTCATCAAACCTACTCATGCTCATGTAAGAAAGGTGGTGTGAGTGGTGGCCCTCAGGAACACGCTTTATCTCGACTTGTAGGAANAATGTCACTGTTAAGAGCATTCATCAAACCTACTCATGCTCATGTAAGAAAGGTGGTGTGAGTGGTGGCCCTCAGGGCCACGCTTTGACTTGTAGGCAGCCACACATTGGAGAAGAAGCAATAAGCGTCTTCACTTGTAACATGTGCTGTTGCACATCAGTGGCGTACCTGCTTCTCAGCTGCGACGACGGACAACTGTCCGAGTAGGTCGTCCTTCTCCTTGTTCTTCACAGCCAGCATCTTGGTGAACTCCTGCAGCTGTCCCTCCACCTCATTCTTCTCTCGTTGCAGTGTCAGGCTTGTCTGCTGGGCCTGGAACAACACAACCTCGCTGCGATGTAACCCGACTGGTGCCACCCTTCTCGCACAGCAATTGCCATACTGGGACATACGGCACAGCAAGGGAGCAGGTAAGAACGATAAATACCCTGAAGCACATCATGTTCTGTAACTTTGATTTGTACGGTAATTACAACTTGAACTTTACATAGAATGTCTGGGAAATACGTGCAGATTTTTTGTTGTGACAGCCAATCAAATGTTCTGAAAAAATGAAAATTTAGGTCAATGATTGTTCCTACAGCACTTAACAATTAAAAATTTGTGCTGGGAAGGTTCCACTAATCACAAGTTCCTATTCCTGAATTTCCATTCTTGATTCTCTGTTCTCGGTCCCATTAAAATTTTGCTACGAACATTTCAGAAATTCCTGGAGAGGAACATAGTCTTATCTGTGAGTGACTTGTTTATATGATATATAGCCTAATAGTGTGTTTTTAAAAGTACTTTTGAATAAACAACAGGAAATTTGTACGCAACAATAATTAAAAAGTGTCTCTCTGTCATAGTGAATATTGTTGAAATGATTCCAAACATGTGGCATAACTGGATATGAATTATTTTTATCACTTACTTTAAACGCAATGTTCACTGTCCGAACATTAAATCACTGAAATTTTTATAAGTAGAATTTCTTGTCTAAGATGTAAAAATAAAACCAAAATTACGAGACACCTGCACACTCTTGTTGAAAGTATGTTTCAAACAAACAAGGGATATAATTTAAATCCCTTGGCACTCACAAAGCTTCCTTTTTTTGTGAAGAAGATTCTGTTAAACAGCTAGAGATTGCATCTCCGGTGGTGTGTAGTGGTCTGTCAGCCGCCATCTTGTAAAATGTTTACACTTGGTTTTTGCTATATAACACTATGCATAAAATTCCTCTATTGTAAATACACAAACTACACTTTTTGATTAATTGTAGCTGGTAGTTAACAGATAAAAAAACCATTTCCTAATACTTGTGGTCTTCCAAATAATGATACTGCGCCCACGTTACCTGTCATAAATGTAAATATCTGACTCTTCCAAGTAATTGGGAGAGGTAAACGTAACAGCTTATGATAAAAAGACTCATGTTTCAATGTAATACATTGTTTTTTGATATCACAAACATTTCTACTGTGAAGTGGACACGTGTTTTGATTCCCTTGTGGCTTCATAATTTCAATGTATTTGAAGTACTAACCTCATTTTGATTTTTCAACACTTAACCGCAGGACCCCGCTTTTGCTATGAATAATGAACAATTAGCCATGTAAGTACGGGTATTATGTGGGTAAAGATGTTAAATATGTTGCAAAAATATGCTGATATTTATTCCCCCCAAAAAAATTGTGAAGTTTATCCTGCAGAACCAAACATATATAGGCTATTCACGGTAAAGTGAGTACTTTTGAAAGCCCTCTCATTTGGAATAATAGTCAATAAATATATTTTATTTAGGTCTTAGGCGTAAACTTCCTAGTGTGGTGGAATATATACACTGTGTTTATTACTCACATGACAATATTTATTTGAAAAGGTGGTTAAACGATAATGGCTGACTGGAAAAAGTACGTAGGGCCTCATAGGTGCTCATTTTACAGTTAACAGAGAATAGGTACAAACATTTGGTATCGGTTCTGTCAGTTTCTTTAAGAACTGAGGAAACTAAGCACCAACTGGCCCATCCCTAATAAAAATTCTAACAAGTATGTTAACAATATGCTGTTAGATGCCACTAACTGGTCACACAGCTCTGTACATTGCACCACATGGGCTGATGAACTCAACACAGCACATCTCACTGTTCTCTAATTACCATGCCAGTTGTCACTATCGCTGTTGTGTGCTCTGCTTTAGTGTACTCAAAGAGTCTTGAACACACACATTTCATGTTTTCCCGTAGAAAAATATTCAACCGTATCAGATCTCGGGACTCCAGTGTCCGCGAGCTTTAAGAGCATCACAACGCATATTAGACCAAAGTTTTTTACGTTGGAAAGTTCATGCAGACATCCTCTCGCACCCACCAGAATCTGAACCCATTTCCTTACATATCAGTACTTGCATTGGTGATATGCTATCAGAAGAAGTTGAATTAGAAGACTTACAAAATGATTTTGGAATGTATATACAAGTATAAGCTGACACAAGTTTTAGTTCGCAAAGAAGATTCTATTCTGTCAACTAGTAACATCGGCAGCCATAACAACTAACTATGTACGGCAAAAAAAGATTGCTGTAACTGCGCTTCTTTCCGCTTTGAATCGTGAAAATAAAAATTGTAGACGAAATAAACGACTGTGGACAAGAGAATAGTTAGCCTGAGGAAATAAAACAGACACGGCTTTTTGTGGAATTTGAGTGAGTACACAGACAACCTCAAAACATTTCAAACATGTTTCTTCCAAGCATTTATTAATTTTGCCAAAGCAATCATGTTGATATGTAAATAAAGTCCCGCAAAACGTTTCCTTGCTCTCATTGGCCGAGATCGGAAAACAGCAAAGAAACACGTAGAGAAAATAGCACCACTACAATTTCGGAAAAATAGTCTACTGTCCAGCAAAACTGCACGTAGGCATCGATATTTCCAGTGGACGAGTACATCCAGCAGTAAGCATGACTCCACGCATCTCCACGCATGCTATATCGTAAGGAAAAATGTTCAGTGTGCTGTGGGCTTTAGTCTTTNAAGCATGACTCCACGCATCTCCACGCATGCTATATCGTAAGGAAAAATGTTCAGTGTGCTGTGGGCTTTAGTCTTCCTCAATTAATAAATTACTGGGGAACAAAACCAAAATATAAAAAATCATAACTATAGTTGCTTGCTAATGTAATCTGTACTTCTGAGCATACTTCACCACACTTGATAAAACCATTTTAATATATAATAAATATGTNTTCTGAGCATACTTCACCACACTTGATAAAACCATTTTAATATATAATAAATATGTGTATGCATATTGTCATAAAATGTATTTTATCCAACCATTTTAAAGAGTAGTTTCTTCAATTTTAACATCCCGATTTCAAATTGGAAAAGCATGGCTTATTAAACTAAAAAAATTGTTTTGTTCATTAATATTTTACAAAATCTTTTTGAAATAATTCTGAAACCATTATGCACTTCTAACGTTTACATGTTGAACCTGTAACCAGCATTTTGACGGTATCTTATCATCGTGGCTAGTGAGATTCCGGAAAAGATAAAATTATCAGTTGGAGCTGCACCTACTTTACTTTCTAGATATCATAATGGGAAATGGTTTGTTCCTTTTTACTTGGCAGTCACTAATATATGCTAAACTTTTAAAATGAATTTTCGTAAATGCCTTCAATGTAATTCACCAAAAATTAGATCCATAAATTTTAAAAGATATCTTTGTAATTTGTTCATCATCACATCTGTGCAATACTCACCAGCCAAGATTTATAATGCCACAGTCACAATTCCACTGTGTACTGCGACAAATTCATAACCTGAAAATAGTCCACTGGCAGTTTATTCACGATTTGTGAATTAAAACTTTGAAAAATCACCCCATGAATGATGTGCTTGATTGTTTCCCGAATATGCTAAATGTATCACGAGCATTTTGTACTTGCGTCAACAAATAAGTACCTTAATTCTGGTTAAATTGAATTTCCACTTATATGTTATTTATAAATTATGAGTGAGTGAAGCATGAAGACAATTAGGCAGCTCTTAACGTTGAGGCCTTCAGAGCCGATGAGGATGAAGCGAGGTGAGTATATGAATAAAAACGAGCAGAAAATAGGAGTGTTGGTAATGCCTAGTAAGAGCTACAGCAGAGACCCAAATTTACGAGTACTGGGTTTAACAAGGCAGCAATTTTGCAAGGCTGTTCTCATGAACAGGAAAAAAAATCATAAAAATTGTTGCGAAAATCCCAGGACAAATGCAATAAATTGCAATGAAAACCGATTTAAATTATGTTCGCGAGCCCACAGCGATAAAATACATGGATTGTAGTGTTGCTACTCGTAATTTGCATGCTGCGAGACAAAAAAAAAAAACAGCAAAAATCAGTTGAAAACTGTTACAGTTGTGACTTGAAAGTAGCGCGCTGCTCGGCGCCTGAAGGGAACAAAGGTAGCACCTGTTCTACACCCCCTTACCCTCCTTTGGCTGCTCCAAAATGCAGTCTCCGCACCTAGCCTAGTTATCTCGCCTGACCATCACCCGCATAGCAACAAGTCTGGCAGATAACATGTGAGAGTCTGGTGAGTGACGTTTCCGCTGGGGGGTGAAAGGAAAGGGGAAGAAAAAAGGTGACCAACGAGCGTCACCTGCTCTACAGCTTAGCTGGCTACGCTGTTTCTGCACTGCAATAGATATTCTTGCATGAGCATGATACAGAAGTATACTAACGAAAGTATATATTGGATGGAAAAGTGCAGTTACACATTTGAGTTTAAGTTAAAAGTAATTAATTATGCAGGATAAGGTGGAAAACAACTTGTCACGAGAAAATATGCCAATCCTGAAAGTGTCAAACGGTTTTTTTTACAAAGATGGAGAAACTAAACAAGGAGCCGAAAAATAAACACGCCCTTACTCAGGTCATGTTCTAATTCATTTGGAGTTTAGTTTTTTTTGTAATTTATATTTAGCATTTTGTAAGGTTTAGTTGGAACACCACGACATTGAACTGTCTAGCACGCCATGTTGTATTATTTTGGTGTTATCATGATTCCAAAATTAAAAGTCCACAAAATCTTAAAATAAATAAATTATTCCCAAACATTCTTAGAAGGTCGTTAAAAATTTAAAACTAACAAAATAAAACCAACATGCTGTGAAATTGTTACTTAAATAGATATAGGGCGAATCCAATTTTTCCTTGAATCCAAATTTACGCTTGAATCCATATCTGAAAGTACTAAATCCCTAACCCAAATCTCTGATTCTATGATTTTCCACGTGATATTTTTGCACCGCAAAACAAACACTTTTTGCTTTGCATTTGTAAAGTATGGGGTGATTTTGTGGTAAATTACTGCATTTACCGTAAGTGCAAATATTGGTGAAAATGATGTACATCTCATATATCCTTTGTAAAATAACATTCAGTTTGACAATACAGCAAAAACCTTTATAATTCGAATTGTTCAAGGCCAAAACGAAAATTATACTCTGTGGTATTTACCCACGTAGCACTAACATTTTTCCTGGAAATACGGCGAAACCTCACTGGCGGCATTTATACCGTACACAAACTCTGCTTTCCAAAACCCAGGTCAAAATCGGTCGGAAAAGATTTTGCGAGGTCAGCAATTTTGCAAGGTCATTCTCAGGCGTGAGGCCTCGCAAATTCGTGCCTTTACTGTAGTTCTAACGCAAAACGTTATTACACTGGGTGTGCACAAATGTGGTATGCTGTCCCTTTGGTGTAATTTTCTAGACTCAGTTGGGCTTGCTTTGCATGAGGCAGAGGACCGGAAGTAGAACTTTAGCTTCAGAAAAGTTGGAAGTAACGATGAATGGTCTATACCTTAAGTATGATGGTAACATTCCACATATGACTAAACAAAAATCATCAGTTGATTAGATGACCTTGAAAAACCTTGACTGCTGTTGAGTTGAGAGGTTTCAGGCAGAGCTGTAGATCTTGAGTGCTCGTGAAGGCGAAATGAGGTGAAGATGGATCAGTAGCAGAATGCAAAGGCAGATAAAACAGAAGTGCCCCAAGAAAACCCACTGGCCAATGGCAATGTCTGCTCCTTTTTCCCAAACGCGAAAATCCTGCTGGGAATCGAACCCAGTTCGCTTTGGTGAGAGGTGAGTAGTCTTGACTACCAAACCACTGTGGCACCCTTATCTGCGATTGAAATGTTGTTTGAGGACATCTGAAGTTTGAATCTTTGGAATGGTTGTCTCCAGTTTTCTTCTGGGCAATTGCACGCAATATGCATCACAGTTGGATTCAAACTAAAAAACATAGACGTACAAACCTCTCGCATCCTTTCCTCTGCAACAGATGATCTGGAACGCACAATCACCAGACCGTCCTGCTCTTCCACGGTGCACAAGTCATCGTCGTATGGCTGGTGAAACTGGAATGGGCCGCTGGCCCCCCGCATCTCATCGTTCACCGTCATGTAGCAAAACTGGTAGATCTGATCATCTTTTGGTAGACTACTAGCTGCAGCATAATAGCAGGCAATTTTATAATTTAGACATTTCACATGTTAGCAGTGGCAAAGCAAATCACGTCACATCTACACTTCACCACCCTTCCTACATACATTCTATGGCAAAGACGTTTATGGATTCTGCATGGAAAGAACTAGTTCCGATCAACTCTTACGGAAAATTTTTCACTGTATTTAGATCAACTATAGAATTATAAAATGTGATTATAAGCAAAATTTTACAGCAGCTGCTACAAATATCTTGAACTGTTATATTTGTATCACTGAACAGGGTAAGAGGATACCAGTATCCTTCAAGAAATCACACATGCATTGAAATATGTAAAATTTTTTCCAGTGTATACAACATGTTGGTTAGAAACAGATTTGGCTTATCAGTACGTGTTACTTTTGTGCTGAGCTTATAAGTTTCTGCAAAGTAAACATTCATACTGTATTTTATGTACTGGGGATTTAGTGTGTCCCACCCAACAGTCTACGTTATAAATACGTAGTAGGCAGAGTGGTTTACATTATACAATGCAATGCAATGCAAAATTAAAGATCCATGAAAACAAGATGAAAAAATTCACATCACAGGCCTTGTGTATCTAGAGCATTTGTCTGGCATGCTCTTCCGCAGTACAAATAAAAATGTCAACAAACTGGGGGAAATGTTGAAAAAATAACATTCCACAAATACTAAAGTAACGCATTCATCAATATTCATTGGCAATTACTCACCTACAGAAAAACACAAGCAATCAGTCATTGCAAATGAGTCTCTGAAGTCTTAAGACCATAACTTTCAACCTTCACGTTAAATGTACCGCAATAAGACAGTGACTGGAACATACAAAAAATATATGGATGCTTGACTGTCTCAGTAGTTTAGTGTTTAGTATTCGTGCCTCCACCTAGGGGATTTAAGTTTGATTCTTGGCACCAACATTCATAATTTTTCTAGGGGTTGGTGGGTCAAGCTCACTTTCACAGTGCAGAAGGCAATACGAACCATCGAAACTAGTAACTTTGGGTGTGATTATGCTGTGTTAAACACAGAGACGTTGCCTGAGCCATCAACTTTGTAATCATTCCTGCACCTATAAACCTGATACTCTTTTTCGGTGAGAAAAACAGATACCTAACACTTGCATACTGTCAGCTGGAACACCATAAGGGTGTTTTATTTATTGAAAGGCTGTGGGTTCCAGTCTAATTTCCGCAACACAAATACAACCTGTGCCACGGTAAACAAAAACGTTACCTTTGTTTGTTGTCCCTTATATTGTATGCATTACATGTGGAATGAAAAACTTGAAATAATGAAATGTGAAGCACTGCTCACCCTTGAAGAGGACCTGAAATTCAGACTGTCCAGATGTGCTGGGTTGCGGTGCCCACATGCTGTGGAAAAAATCCACCGTATGCCTCCACCCCACTTTGTAAATGTTTATACAGTCCCCTTGAGAGTGGCTCACACCATCTGTGAGAGTGTACTTGCACAGTACATCTCCATCAGTGGGATAGGAGTCTTGAATGTCATGGAAAATTACCTGAAACATGTTACAAGCATCTTTCACTGTGAGCACATCTTCCTTCAGGTTAATTTCACAACACTCTATACCATAAAAACTAGCTTGGATAATCTGCCTTAAAAGATTTTTTTTTTCTTCCTGGAGTTATATTTTCCTGCAAGACGATGTTGCATAACTATCTTTACAAATAGAGCCTTCATAAAACCAGAACGGAAAATAATATTGCAAAGTTGTGCTTTGTGTACACGGAACAATGATACGTGAAGTTTTGTTTGTATACAATAGATTTTTGTTTATTTTCAGCTGTGGCCCGCACATAGCCCACAACCTGTAATGGCTATTTCACAGGAAAATGCCCAGCATGGTAGTTCCTCGAGATGAAGTCCAGCACACAAGTACAAAGGAATATCTTTACTAAATAATAACCAGAAGCCCTGAATAAATTATGTCATAAGATCTGCTAGCAGGAATCTACAACTCATAGGGTTGGAATCTTCACTACTGCAGTGTCAGTTTGAGTGACCCTAACCACCCTTGAGGACCATACTCTATTCCTACACCCAATAACCAAAGAGGTTCTGCTGCAAGAAAATTCTTAAACCACGCTGGCTACAAGCCAGGAAGTCATCAATACTACAAACAAATCTGTTCTATTATGAGACAACTGCAGTGCCCTCAAGCTCTGCCTTTAACATCCTGGGAAAGCATGGCAGAATGATACAAAGAGGTTGCACATTAACAGTCATGGTAAGAGGCATGAAACAGTGCCCTGTAATAACAGGTCAATTCTCTGATGCAGTTGTTATATGCACTGCTGGCTTGAGTAGCTGTAATGTTTTACAGGCAGACACTGCTTTGGATTACCACCACCCAGCACGGCACCAGCACACAATATCAGGCAACGGGGAGTGGAGAGTAGAGGCTGGGGCAGCTCTTTAACATCAGGGACTCGAAAACCAAGGGTGAAGCGAGGTGAGTATGGAACAGCATCAGAATGCAAGGGCAGGGGAAACAGGGCTTCCCAAAGAAAACCTGTTGACCAGCGGAATCATCCAGCACGATTCCTACATGCAACAATCCAGGAGCGACCCCGCCGGGTCTTGAACCCTATTCCCCTTGGTTGGAGTAGAGTGCACGAGCCACTGTACAACCAGGCAGTGGAACATCGTACAAATAGACACAAGTACCCTGTTTATCAGCTACGCCCATCACGTAACATCAAGTGGCACAAGTAGCTAATGGAGACAAGTAATACACATTTTCTAAAAGTACTATAGGCATTTAAACATGTGCTGAGAACATGAATGTCTTCATCTGAGAGTCCACAAAGTTCAAGAGAAGTCTACTCGTACAGCATCTCATCATTAGGGTTGTCACATATAAGTGTAGTAGCTACAATCTTTTAACAAAATGAAAGTGGTTAAGGCACTGCATTCCAAAAACAAATTGAAATGTTTCTAGTTTGTTAGTGATATGCTACGCAAGATGGACAACGAAGGCCACCTAAAATGTGTTTTATTTAGCAATGATGCAACATTTAATGTTTGTACAGCTATAAACAGGCATAACTGCAACATTTCCATGTCTGAAGTCTATGGTCTTAAGGAAAACATCTGATGTGGCATCCTCTATAATTATATTATGTACTGATACATTGTTTTTTTTTGGGGAGGAGGGATGTTTATTTGGAAATGCTCCCCCACTGGCTAGATATATGCAGCAGGATAGTAAGCCTTACACTGGGCACTCTTCGAGGTCATTTATTGATGACACCTTTCCTGATGGACAGGATGATAGAAATCCTTGGTTTTCTTGTTATTCAGATATTTATGTCTTCATGGATATTTTAAGGACAGTGTGTTCGGGACACAGGTTTGGGAAGAGAATGAACTGAAATGCAGAATTACAGCTGCACCAAATCAGTTCCTGAGAACATGGTGGGGAGAACAAAGGCAGAGTAGTTTAATATCATCTTCACACTGAGCAGCCAAGAATGTTCAATGTGCAGTTCTGTTAGGATCAGATCAAACATTATAGAATTTGCTGTTCAATACAGTAAGAAAAGTATGTACGTATCTATATCGCAGTAGACTCCTAGAGTTCATAGAGTACAGTGTTTTACCTGAAGGAGAGAGATTGCAGGCCTTGAAACGTCATGAAAACTTGTAATTAATGTTTTTTTTTATGTCCTCTCTGTTAGTTTATTAATAATAATAACAACCCGCAATTGGGCTGCCGCCCGGTGGCGAGGTCTCTCACCTCTCCCCTACCCGACCAAACTCCTCTTCCATGCCATTCCTGAACTTTGCAACCTCCCTCACCACAGATACCAACTCCTCCCGCAACACATTCCACTCCCTCACAGACCTCACAAGCATAGACTGCCTACCCCACTCCGTTCTCCTTCACACCCTTTACAGCTTCTCACTGTTGTTTCCTCTTCCTCAAAACACCCCCTTACTTAGCTGGCAGCGTAAACTTCACCACCCTCCCTTTCAGTTCTCCATCCTATACATCCTGACCAGCCTTTCAACTTTCCTCTTGTCCTTCAATGAGCTCCACCCCATTTCTTTGATCATCACTGATGACCTATAGTTCCCTTCGTCCTCACCATCCTGCACCTGTCTTCTCCACCATCTTGCTGCCCTTTGCACTTTCTCTAGCTCTCGCACCTCCACCTCCATGTACGAGTCCCATACTGCTGCCGTATAATCTAACATTGGCCGTACCATTGTGCCTGACTCCCTTCAGAACCCTTCCCAACATACCCAAAGCCCTTCTTCCCTTTGCAACCACCTTCTCTAGCTGTTCTTTCCATCTGAGGTCTCCCTGCAATACAATCCCTAGATACTTATAATATGCTTCTTCTTCTATCTCTTGCTTCTTCTATCTCTTGCTCCTCCCATCTGGACATGTCCCTGCTTATCACCTTCTTCCTTGTAAACCTCACTACCTTAGTTTTTCTTACATTTATCTTCACTTTATTCTCCATAGTCCACAACCATATCCTGTCAATGTCTGCCTGTAAGATTTCACCCCTTCCCACCACTGCACAAAATATACAATCATCTGCAAACAATCTTATTTTTCCCCTAATCCCCAAACCCATGTTATTTACCATAATGGTAAACAACAAAAGACCCAGCACGCTTCCCTGTGACACCCCTGACATAACCTCTCCTCCCTCCGATATTGCTTCCACCACTTTCACCCTCTGTCTTCGCCCTCTGAGGAAGTCCCCAATCTATACCACTACCCAATTGTCCGGTATCAGCTCATCCACTTTCTTCATCAAAGTTCCATGGGCACCTAATCGAATGCCTTCTCAAAGTCTACGAAGCAGGCATTCACCGTCTTCCCTTAACAGCCCAGCCAGCTGTGNTTCCCTTAACAGCCTAGCCAGCTGTGTCTCACATGAGTATCCATTTCTGAAACCATGTTGTAACTCCTCGAACCAATTCCACTTGTTCATAACATTCACCACATACTGAAACACCAGCCTCTCCATTACCTTTCCTGTACTCGATGTGAGACTCACCGGTCTGTATCTGCCAGGCCTCCTCCTGCTTGTGTATTGGGATCACCAACACATCCTTCCAACCTTGTGGCAACTTACCCTCTCTTAAAGACTTGCTAAACCACACCTCCAAATATTTCACCAACTCTCTCCCACCAAACTTAAGTGCTGCGTTCCCTATCCGCCTGGTCCCACTGCCTTACAGCTCTTCAACCCCCTGATTACCACTGCTATCTCCCACATCTTAAACTTACTAAACAACCCCCAATACCTATTAGCCACCCTACTCCAATCCTTCTTTGCCTGCCTCAAACACTGACCTTCTTAACATACCTAAACAATTTCCCCCATTCCTTTCCTTCTTCCACCAACTTCCCGTAACATATATTCTTTGCTTGTTTGATGATCCTTTCAAGCTCCCTTCCCATTTCTTTCATCAATTCCTTAGTTTTTGTCATCCCTTCATTTCTTCACGTGGCATATAATTTTCTAAACTTCCTTTCCATTTTTTGAATTTAGTCTCCATATGGTGGATCTCCCACGACCGTAATCTTTTCTTTGGCACAAATTTCTCCAACATAGCCTCTATTATTCTTCTAAATTCCTTCCATAATCCTTCCACACTTTCCTCCATAGACCACTTTTCAAATCCTCTCCCATACTGCCACACCAACCTATCTGCCGTTTGCTCTTCCCTCATCCTGCCAAGCCCAATTTCCACAACAGGAATAGCATATCGCTTATGGCATCCAATACTATTGCACCAACTACAGCATTCCCAGGTCTGACCAACATCACATCCAGCACTGACCCAACCCCCTCTTCATTCCACCTCGTAGGTGTTTCTACTACCAGGACCAAGCCTCTGTTGACTAACTGCACTGCCATTCTCTGCATCATGCTGCCCATCCCCTCTGCACCCTCTATCCATCTCACACCTGGCATATTCAGATCCCCTGCTACAACATCCCACTGCCTGTCCCTTAGTCTATCAATCCTCTCCTTGATTGTTTCAATTGCCTGCCATCCCTGTCCTGGTGGCCTATATGCTGCCAGCAAAGTAATCCTCTTATTACTACCCCCACTTATTTTAATTTCCATCACCAATTTTCTTCACTAATCCATTCTGAAGACCCTTTCAGCCCCTCCCTTACACACACTATTATTCCTCCTCCTCTGCCATCCCTGTCTCTTCTGAAGATGGTGAACTTATCCTGCCTACATTCACTGTCAAGCACTTCTTCATTCAGCCAAGTCTCCACAACTACCACTATATCCGCCCCATATCCTTTTACCTTACCCCAGAAGCCCTCCAGCTTGCTGTACATGCCTCTACAGTTCACTACCATTAACTTTATGCTATATGCATTACCGTCCTACTTTGCTTACCCTCTCTCTCCTCCCCTGTCGCCTCATCAGTGCTTACCTCTCCATTTTGTTCCACTTGTGTTACCTTGTCCCTCTCTGGTTGCTATTTAAGCAATCGCTGCTCAGCCCTGGCCGCCTCTAAACAGCCAGCTGCTTCCCTACCTAGCAGATCCCCTAGGATCCTCTTTCCCTGCTCTGTCAGGTGTACCTGGTCCCTTCCTACACTTTCCCAGGCTACCCATTTCCTACTATCTATAAATATAGCCCCCCCACCCCCAATCCCTACATACTCTCATAAACCTCTCTCGCTGCTACTGCCTTCCTGTATGTTATTCCCTTTCTATAATAACCAGCACTCCACTAACTACTGTCCTAGTTCTTGGGAACTTCTCCTGTACTTTACTTAGTAACCCCCTCAGGTCCCTCTCTACCTCTTGCCACACCTCCTTTCGAGCCAGGTCATCCNGAATTAAAACCACCTTTGCCACCCTGCTACCTCTAATACTATTGACTCTTTCCTCCAAGTCCTTGATTTTTGCACCACCAAAAGCTGCTTTCTAATTGTATTTCCTTTCCTGATTTCCCACAACTCCACCCCCTTTACGATCGAGCTACCTAGGAAAACCACCTATGGTTCATTTCCTACAACCCTTTGCTTTGTGTCCCTTCCACCCACCTGACTCCCCTTTTCTTCTTCACATCTTCCCTGATCCCTGCCACCAGCCTCCTCCTGCACCACCCTTGTTACCTTCCCTTTGACCAGACCTCTTTCTTCCCCTCCGGCCAGAAACTGTCCATTTTTTCCTACTTGCTGGCCTTTGCTAATCCCTCTCCTACAAGCCTCACAAACTGCTTCCTGCTTTCCACCACTGCCTGTTCCCTACATACTGTTTCCCGCTCATCTATCCTTGTTTGCTTCATGCTGTCTACTATCGCCTTATCCCTTGCTACTATTTCCAGCTTCTCTATCCTTATTTGCTTCCTAGTGTCACCTACTGCCTTTTCCCTTTCTACTGTCTCCAGCTCCTCTAACCTCTCGCTCAATTTTACCACCTCAATGTCTGCCTCCCTTTTCCAACTTCTCTACCATTATTGCTCTCTGGTCATTTTTGAGGTTCCTGTGTTGTTCGTAGTGTTGAATCTTTTGGGTTCATAATCTGAGAAAGTATACTTTTTCCTGATTTGTGTTCCATTGTGGTTTTTGGTCCTACTTTTTTGTGTGTGTGTGTGTGTGTTTCAGTTTTTATTGTTCAGCTGTGTCCACTGATATTGTTTTTTTGGACTGTTTGTTCTGCACAGCTTACCTTTTTAATGTTGAGGAGGGCGTAATGGTAAAATAAGTAGAACATACTAAATAAAATTGATAAAAATTTTAGCAGTTCGGCTGCTTTGTTTACGTCGGATGCAATGATTTTTGGTGAAGTAATGCATTAGTAACGTGATAAATGCGCATTGTGCCATCACCTTATTGACTGTGGGATCTGTAGACGTCATCGTTTCTGAATTTTACGTGGAAGCTGAGAAGCCATTAGTTGCAGTTAAGACGCGAGGCAGTGCAGTTGTGTTGCGGGCGTGAGTTGTGACGTCCAAATCTGACCGTGTGAAGGCTTGTGATTTAAGAATGGAGGGTGCAAGAACGAGTGCTTCTGTGCGTAATATTCGCCTATATGGCAGGTGTTACTTGGATGTTTTAGTGGATCGTGGTTTTTTTTGGTTGAATGAGGCAAGTTGCACGACAGTTGAATGGGTCGAGGATAGTGGAATTGTACCCGCTGCCTACCTAGGTGAGATGACTCATGTACTTCTGGTGTGTTTTATTGTTACTTTAAAAACCTACAATCCTAGATTAGACTAAAATCCAAGGTTATATTAACACACTACAATCCTAGGTTAGATTAAAACCCAACATATCTAGGTTAGTTTACAACCCTACAATCCTAGATTAGTTTAAAATCCAACAATCTTAGGCCAACAATCTTAGGTTAGTTCAAAATCCAACAATCTTAGGTTAGTTTAAAATCCAACAATCTTAGGTTAGTTTAAAACCCAACAATCCTAGGTTAGTTTAAAACCCAACAATCCTAGGTTAGTTTAAAACCCAACAATCCTTGGTTATTTTAAAACCCAACAATCCTAGATTAGTTCAAAAATGTAAAATAGTAATTCACACATTAATGCCCCTAGTATATTCGTGTTCTGCGTAATTAGTAGAAAGAAAATATACTACTTTTCAGGTTTTTTTTTAACAGAAAAGCCGCTACTCTGGATAATTACCATTATTTCAATTAAAATATAGATGTTTTTTCTAAGGGGTGAGCTTACATTCCTTCGTGTGGCAGACTTGGGAGTATTGTTACAACAGAGCTTCTGCGGCACGGCATCATATCCAGTTAAAAAGTTATCTTGGGCTGCCATGTAAGTCAAATCAAAAATATATTGACGATCAGAAGCCTCAGATATCCTTTTCAAAACTGCTGCAGATATCGTAGACATGACAATCCCTAAACTAATGAGAAATGTAGCTTAAATTTTTATCCTCCAACTTCTTGTGCTATGCTCCAAAGCAACTTAAGACAAAAGTGTACCCAAACCTACTTAAACGGAGCAATTAAATATTACAGCAGACAAATAAAACACACAATTTTGCCAACAAAAATGATGAATGATGGAAATAAAATTATTTACTTGGGGCTTTAAATGCAACATAAATGTCTAAAGGACAAAAAAAAAATGAATACAATATAAAAGCACATTATTATGNGTACCCAAACCTACTTAAACGGAGCAATTAAATATTACAGCAGACAAATAAAACACACAATTTTGCCAACAAAAATTATGGATGATGGAAATAAAATAATTTACTTGGGGCTTTAAATGCAACATAAATGTCTAAAGGACAAAAAAAATTTAATACAATATAAAAGCACATTATTACGTACGTACATTCTGTGTATCTGACACAAAACCTTCACTGTATCCTCTTGACAGTTTCCAACCAACCAAATAAAAACCTGTATAATCTTATGTATGTACTTGGTACTTTTAGCAATGTTATGTAACATAATAATTTTTTTTTATTTCAGTAAATTGAAGGTGTTTAAGGTAATACATTTACATAAGTGTTCTGAATTACTACCCCCAAAGCATTTACTTATCAGATAATGAGATGTAGAGGTAGCAAATGNAAAAAAAAAAAAAAAAAATGCTCTGAATTTAATTAATTATAAATTACGTTAGCTGGTAAACATGAGTAAATTTGTTCACCTTACAAAACATAATCTTAAAAATTCATCATTTATTCTCAGAATAAACTATTCTTTGCTTATTTAACTGAAGCAATGGTTAGAGATTATACCTTATTCGTTCTCATTTAATAATTTCGCATTTTTTTTTTTTCTTCAAAAGTAAACAGAAATGATTAATTTTGTGGGAATAGCTCGCCAAAGTCAGAAAAGATTTAATTATCACAGCATTACGAACACGACTTCTGGCAGAACCTACTGTCTTACTAACAGTTTGCACGTCTACAAATAATTCAAGGTAATGTTCTCTAGTAGCTGATCTACACGACACAGGAGAAGCTCGATAACCCTGAGGTGGCTACTGTAATCTGCATTTTTTCTGGCTTAGCAGTCACAAATACACCCTGGACTCAAATCAAGCCCTACATCTTTATTAAATTAACCAGCAGAGCATACTTATTTGGGCATCATCTTTTCAGCACCTAGCAAAGCAATATTTAAGTTCAGTTGTTAACATTGCCACCACCATAAAATGTCAAATTTCACTAATTGGTGAACTTTTGCTGAATCACGACATAATTTAGGACTTGAACTGGGCCACTTTGTTAGTATTAGTTTTTTGCAACTGTAGGATTTTATATCTGTAAATTTCTGTACAAAGATATCGGACATGTCAATTTAAACATAACATCCGAGCACATTGAATAGTTACTACTTCTTAAATAATACCACAAAACTCGTTTCAAAATGTGCAAAATAATGAAAATCAAATCTGATAAGAGGCCCAAATAAGCCTGTTGTACTCACCTTCCCATACTGAGACTTCTCCAAAAGACTCTGAGAACCCAGGCCTGACATATATGGAATACTGAACTCCTCCATGGACATAGACATATCATGCATGTGCAACGACAGTTCCTGAATGTCCTCGTCGGTGATGGGGGTAGCCATTCTGGAGAACAAGCAAAAACACTTGAACATATTACGCAGTCACACCACAAGACTATAAAATAATACTTGGATATCATGAATGAGACAGTATTACACCTATGATCAAAAATGCTCTTTTCTTGTATTGAAAACTATATTTTCCTGGTTAAATTAATTAAGAACTAAATTTTAAACAATAGTACACAAAAATTGTATGTTAAAAAATTCAAATTTATGGCATTTTTAAAATCACTACTGCAAGCACAAGTGTGCACTGCATTTTTCATGTTTCCAAAAAAAAAAAAAAATGTATCAAATTGAAACACATGTCAAATATAAAACTTACTAAAAGTTTCAAACAAAATAACAGTGTAACAGCTCGTCAAGAGCCCATAGTGGCCTTTGTGCCAGTCGGGGCGTAGCTCCCCACATCCTGTAGCACAGCAGGCCAACAGTGTGCGTAACTCGTGGCGGGCAGGGATCAAAGCACGACTGCAGTGAGTCATGCCGTATTACAAGGAGAGAAAGGCAGCAGACTTGCGGCACTGTCACCACTAACTTGACTGTGGGGAACGAAAAACCTAACATAATGCTGAAGCATCCTACCTTACTCCACACCTAGCCCAGCATGTTACATAATGAGCACACCTTCACTAACTGTAGCGAGCACAGAACAACTCCGAAGAAACTTTGAGCTGGGGTGTTTCTTCTGACGAGAGAGTATGGGCCTACCAGAGGCCAAGTACCCACAAGGATAGGTTTTTCCAACGTTTGGATTGGCTGAGAGATGTTTTGGGAATAAATTCCTGGCAGACTAGTCGATATTGTTCTTGGTGAGTGGAAAATGAGTTTTTCTTGACCAGAGGCTTAACCAACAGGGGAAGAATTTAAAGAAAGAAATTATTAAATGAAAACAAGCATATTCTAAGTCGCTCAAACAACCGAACCATAGTTGTTCAGGCATCTTCAGGTTTTTCCATATATTCCACTCTCTTCAGTTCCGCCCTTTTCACAATTCCGTAGCAGTAATGTAAAAAAAAAACTGTAATTATTAAATTTTGGAAAATAAAATGAATTACTTTAAAGTACAATGAACTGCATTAAGGAAATAATTTATATTCACTGGTAGCAATTTTGATTACACTATCTGATTTAAAGTATCAGGACATGCACTCAAAACTGTCCTAAAAATGTCCCTTTAATACTCCCCACCCTTGGCCTTTAGTTAAGCTCTAACCCTGCAGGGAGAGGGGGCCGTCAACCAGGTAGAGGAACGTGGAATGGCAGCCCATTCTTCCGGCAGCACTGTAGCAAGTGATGTGGGTCTGGTAAGCAGTCGCCGTTCCATTTTACCCCACAGATATTAGATGGGATTGAGGTTGGGGATCTGGGCTGACCAGTCTATTTCCATAACTTTGTCGTCCATAAACCACTCGCAAACAGACACTGCTTTATGGCAGGGAGCACTGTCATGCTGAAACACAGTTATCATCTCCAAAGTGGTCTCCTACAGTAGACAACACACAGTCTGTCAAAATGTCCTTATATCCTTCCACCTTTAATGTGCCCCAGAGAATTACAAGAGGACCAAGCCCCTTCCATGAAAAACACCGTAGTAGCACAACACAAACAAAAAAAAATAACAATTGAGTCATCCCATGTCAAGTGATCCAAAAATTTCCAATTTCAAACCTGACCCTCTTCAATTTTTTTTTTCAAATTTTGGATCACATAACGTACTACTAGAAAAAGTAAAATGCATTAATTTTGAAATTATTTTGGTAATGTAGTTTAGAGCCCTCTGAAATCTTGAAAATTTCACATTTTTCCATTGTCATCTGATTACAAAATTGACTAATACTTGGACTAGAAATGTGATAGAAGGCTGAACTGAAATGCATTTTGTCAGACAGTGAGTCTGAGCCCTGCCGTAAGGTCCATAAAGAAAGGGAAACTAGGGATGAACCTAGCCAACCACCAGAAGGCAACCAGCAGGAAAAGCAGAAACAACAACTGTACACTCTGGGTTTTAACCACAGCATGCCACAAAGTACCCCTACCGGTACCAAAATGAATGTGCAGAAATTAAGCTAGAATCAGTTAAACCCATGACATTGCTGCTGTTCCACCTCAATCTTAGCACATCCAAAAAATATATATATTTTACTAAACAAGAACCACAGGATCCTAGATTACCTCTATTCAAACCACAGCAAGTGACATACCATGGTATAGACTGCTGCCCATTTTAGCAGCAACGTCTATAAATGCTGAAAGTGTCCCCATCCGAAAATACCCAAATTCCTATAGATGCCTCGTTAGATTATGAGAGGAAAGGGATGAAGCAATAGGAAAATACATGTGACGACAGCACCACATTGGTTGATATCATAACCTGTGTGTTAACACATGGTATCGGGTTGTATACTAATCCCAGGTTATTCACCTAGTATAGTTTAAGTCCTGATAGGTTGGAACATTTTTCAAAAATAGGATAAATTGACACGGTTTATGTAGAATACAGTTTATATGTATATTGGTTAATTTTCCATAAAAACATATCTATTTTTTTAGAATTTCAGGCTAATTTCAAGCAATTGCTTTGGAGGTGCAATGCATTTTGCCTTACTTCTTTCCTTCAAATAACTTCTTTTTTTTTTACGTTTTTATTTCATAATTATTTTAATATTCCTAACCTTCGCCTGCATAAAAAAGGAACGAAATCTGAATTTATAACTGAGCAAGTGCGGGAATAACGCCTTACGCTATCCAGAACCTAAAAACGCGGTTTTCAAATTCTCTTCCACAAATTATTTTTCAGAAACGTTACGATTCTTTACAAATTACCAAACCTTTCAGTAACATTCATCAAAAGGAACAGAGTCTAGAAGCTGTTGTTACTTCTGATCCGAACTGTATTGCGTATTGTACACAACTGCTGTCGATGTAGGCACGTAATGTTCCAACTTCTATCATGAATTGATATTTTTCATATGAATAATGGTTCCAATCCACGCATTACATACTTACGATGAAACCGCAGTCACACAAAACGAACTATTTGCGATGAAACCGCAGTCATACAACACACACTACTTGCAGGTACAGGATTCCCTGGTTTTAGACCTAGATGATATTACGCAATATATTCATCTACTTAAGTAATACAACAGAAACGTTTAAAAAAAAAAAAAACCCCCACACCACTCAAAATAACCATCGTAAATGTAATAACATGCATGCATACATGCATACACCAACTACATTGCAATTTACCTGTCACAAAGCGTAAAACTCAGGAAATCAGCACACACAATAAACATAAACAAACCAAAAAAACCTACCTGACTGGGATTTTCGAATTATTATAACAATTATCAGATACAACTTATTATCATGCTGAAGAGCCTAATCCAGAGAATGGATATCTAAAGTAACTTCACTAAATATTTTTGTAATTTATTGCCTAATCCCCATCACTTAAATAATTTTTTTTAGTAGCAAAGTGGCCAACAGTTACGCTCACGGCCATAAACAAAAAATAGGAGAAAGACAAATAAAGAGTAATTCCCCCCGAAAAAACGAACAAGCAACAAAACCAGATGGAATCACAAAAACTATTATTTTCGGTAGAGCCCATTAAGCACGGAGGGAAAGATAGATCATGGAATAAGGAACAGCAAGGTAGGAGAGGGCCGGTCACCTAGGAAGTCTAACATGACACCAAACTCTCAAAATCAGATAACAATATCGTGCTCAAGTAAAAACCGAGCGAGAACGTCACAAATTATCCGAGGGTCATGAAAAAGTACCGAACGGTAAGAGACAGGAAATCTCAAACGAAGCCGTTGAAGAACAGCATTCAACCAACTTAGATCGCCACCAGTGGAACACTGAAACAAGAGATGGGACAAATCTGCACATGGGGCACCGAAGATACAGGAGGGATAAGCTACTATATGAAGTTTATACAAATGAGACTGGGATACATTAGGACCTGAAAGGAGACGAAAAGAAGTGACTGGTAAACTATGGGAACTACAATGATGATGATGTCCTAGCCAGGAATATGTAGGAAATAAATGTGCATATAAATGAAGGTGTCTCATACAAACAGGTAAATTGCTGAGCAACAATCATTGCGCGAGAGCCGTATACGAGCTGGACGGAAAACATTCGCTGCACAACTCTAGAGACAAAGTCTGAAAATTTCATTTTTTAACAATAATGTGCATTCTCACACACACAGGTAACGAACCATAATGAATGATAGTTAACAATAAAGCACGCAAAAGTACAAAAAACAACATCAATATTTTTAATAAATTTTGCACATAAACTTGTGTACTGGGATTCAACAGATATTGTTTATTCAGTATTTTATCTTCTTTTTTTAGTTTATAGCATGTATAAGTGTGCATTAACAATATACCAAAGTTATGAATGTAGTGAATCACCAGAACGAACTGACATGAACCCGAACTCATGGGTCTCAGCGACTGTTCACTGCTTAGAAGTGCAACAGCAGCCCCAGCACACCACCGTGCCTCCGACAATAACATCGGGTGAGCCTGTAAGCAACAGTACCTCAGCGATGTTTAGGAAGGCACTTATTTCTCCCAGCACTGCTTGAGTCAGCTGACGGTCTCACTTTGATCCTACCACGAGGGTAACACCAGAACCGCTTCGAGGTTAGGAACCTAACCGATCGGCATGTGTTCTCTCACTCTGCACTGTGCCGTCACCACATCATAGCGGGATTATTTGCACCCATCAGGCTCTCCAGCTCAGTGCAGGCCCATTGCCAAAAGGGTACAGCTCCCCACACTCTAAATATTTTTTGGCCCCTTTTAAATTTTAATTTAATAACTCATTATTTTCCTATGAAAAGCCTATAACACAATGCTCTACGAGAAATTATATTAGTAAGAGAGTATTTTTGTATATTTGTACTTACACTCAATACAATTATAAATATAAAATAAACTGTGTTTAATAATTTATATACCATTAAAAAATGATGGATTCTCCTTTAGTAATACAAAATTATTTAATTATGTGATGTCAAAAGTACTCTCCAATTAAAATATTTCCGTTCTCACCATATCTCTTTCTCTCTCACACACACACTTCACACACTCAGGTAGGGCGCTGCTGTTATCTGGTGGGCCCCCTTAAGATGAAGGTTTGTTTATGGGTCTGGTAGAGAGCATGTATATTGTGCGCAAGAGTGGCATATTTCCATACAAGATGCCCCCAACACGCAGTGCTATGTAAGAATGGTGTGTGTTACAGCGAGATGCGGACCTGCTCACGCGCGACGTGTTCCAGAACTTAACCTGCACATGCTCAAATCTAGAAATGAGTGACAACACATGTGTAAAATCAGAGGAACTTGTGTACCATACATTGCAAACCAATCTAATATGCGATACTGTGTACTGTGACCAACTAGGGATGGAGGTCTTTGAGTGTGTGATGTGCCTTATTTGATGTCATCGGCTTTGCAAGAGAATTGGCCACTTTCGGATTTAGTGTGTTCACACATAGTACATACGCAGGCTACTGCGACGGGCCGGTAGACCATGCCGAGCTTGGTGCGATCCAACCCATGCGATGTCAGAAGGCCAGCTGTGACTGGACCTCCATGGCAGGAGGTGGTACATGCCATGGGTGAGGTCCGGCGAGTGTATGTTAAGGAATGGACTGTTGCGCAAATGGGCCAAGAGTTGGGTGAGGCCCATGCATGTCAATGCAAAAATTTCGGATGCACATATGAACCACCACGATCGGTGCCATTGCTATGATTCGCGGGCGTGAGTATAGAAGACATGGAACAGTTCCTCATGCAATGCGAAGACAGGTTGGGCAAGTATGGTGCACTAAGAAAAGAAAAGACAGAGTGCATGGGCACACGGTTACACGAACATGTGCACAAGGGGTGGACACTATGGAAGAGAATAGACTGTAGCTGGAGAGAGTTAGCACATGGTCTATGGGACTGCTTCCTCACCTTCGAGAAAAAGTGTGACAGCTATCCCATGGAGCAGTTCATTGCTAACTAGCTGCACTTGTTCAGACACATCCAACATGACCAGCCATTGCAAACAGCTCAGCCCTTCCAGACATCACGCATCAACTGGACTACATCTTGAAGCTATTCCAGATTCCCATACAAGAGGAAGCATCAGAGAGCTATGTGACTGGGCAATCGTCACTGAGCATGGGCTGAAACAACTGTTCAGCAACAGGCCCACCCAGATGGAAGAATGTACCATGATGGTTTAAGCACTTGCAGAACTCGCACCAGTCACAGAGGCAGACCCAATCCCCAAGGCCCCACCCCAGTATAATATGTGTTCCTAGCAGAATCTGCTAACATTGGGGATGCAGCCAGCACTGTAGAACGATGGCAGGACAGCCAGTCGCCACAATGCCACATCTGACTTGAAGCCACGTAACATTGGTATTGGGACTACCCGGTACAAAACCAGTCGATGGAAAATTGGAACTAGAAGGAGATGTACTTGACGGCCTCTCCATGGTCTCAACCAATGTGCCGACTGTGACATTCCAACACCTAGACATTAGCACTGCCTTCACTGACGTGAAACAGCTGCTCTACATACCTGCGAGATGAACGACCGACCCATTGCTGCTATCGTCGACACTGAGGCCAGCCACACCCTTGACAACCGACACACCAACCTGGATTACTTGCATCTGGCGCCAGGTATGCTGCAGCTCACCACACTTGACAGCACCGGAGCCACCCTGGTAGCTGCCAACAGCAGCATCCAGTTGCGAGATCAAATGTTCTGCGCCGAGGCGATTGTGCCTTAGCAGACGGTAAAGAACCCATACCTACACAGTTGTGAATAAGCTGTCAGTGAAATGTAAACACACACTGTTTAAGATGCACTTACACTTACCTAGCGGCTATGGCATGCTAGTAGCGTACACAGAACAAAAGGCAAATGACCGATGAAATATTAAACTGCACTATCTCGCATCTNATGTTCTGCGCCGAGGCGATTGTGCCTTAGCAGACGGTAAAGAACCCATACCTACACAGTTGTGAATAAGCTGTCAATGAAATGTAAACACACACTGTTTAAGATGCACTTACACTTACCTAGCGGCTATGGCATGCTAGTAGCGTACACAGAACAAAAGGCAAATGACCGATGAAATATTAAACTGCACTATCTCGCATATGAACGGCAACTGAAATTAAATATGTCCTAAGACCGCTATGATAACGTCAACGACCCACAGCCCAAAGGCGACGACACAACGCCGAAAATAATGGCATCCAGAGTAAACAAAGCGGAAACAAAGTGGTGGGCTGCTCCTAATTTTAACTATTTGATTTAATATGTTCTACTTATTTTAACACTACACCGTCCTTAATACGAACAAGGTAAGCTTTATTGACTGTGTGTATATCAAAATTGTAAATTTGTTGCAATGCACAGCTGTAAAATTGATTCATCAAATAGTTACTATTGATAAATGTAAGTATTTTAATTAAGAAGGCTTACATTCATAGCCAAAACTATCCTTTAACACATCATCTTGGGATCTATCGCGAATCACACAACTTATCTATGTCTTCTGCAATTGAACGCCTTGTTATTACAAAAATACTATAAATTGTGGTTTAATTATTTTCGTATTTCGGCAAAGACAAAGCTATAGAAAAACATTCATAACTTAATAATTTCCAGGAGAGCGACTGCCACTGCTTGTGTCACGTATCACTGTGAAGTGTCACAGGTCGCTGATGTGTTTCTCCAAGCGGCAGTGATGCCACTTCCTGAAACGGTATTCGGCACTGTTATGTTCAGTCGCATTCACAATTGTGCCACGTAACACTTATATCGCTGTGACTGCAAATATTCCGCATCCCTACTATACTCTTTGTATACGCACGTACACGTACCGTGCTGTTGCAAATCGCATAGTGCATAGCAGGAAGGCCGTTATGTTTATTTGTGAATAGGCGTTGACGTAAACATTCGAAAAATAGAACGTGCGGTATTGAGCGCGTGGCCTGGTGGCTGCTCTTAAAGTGAACGCATGTACCTGCTTGTGAGGCAAAGTGGATTAATTGCCAATTGCTTAGGTCGATTTATAATCAGTTGCTGAAATGGTTGTAGAAAACAACTCCGCTGGAGCTATAGAAACTAAAGGGTAAATATTAAGTAAAAAAAAAAATTAAATTTTGCATGTCAATACTTTTCTGAATCTTACAGTAATTTATATTCAACGAATAATTGTAATGTAATAACTGGAGTCGTAACATTCGTGTGTGGTTTTTTGTTGCAGGTAGAAGTTTTTTTTTATGATGCAATAGAGCGGCCGTTTTCATGTTAATTGTTTGCGTTGAGTGAAAGCGTTAAATTCGGAAGTTTCCCGGAATAAAGGTTTTACGCAGGTGATATTTTAAGGTGCCCTAGATTTCCCCATCCGTGGTATGTGGGCGAATAGCACGCCGGCCCCCAACCGTTGCGATCCGGGTTTGGTTTAATAATAATAACCAACACCCGCAATGAGGCTACCGCCCGGTGGCGAGCATCTCACCTCCCCTCCACACCCCGAAACTCCACTTCCATGCCCTTCCTGAACTTTCCAAGCCCCCTCACAGATACCAATTCCTCGCGCAACACATTCCACTCTCTCGCAGACCTCACAAGCCGATTTGGGAAAAGGGAGGGTCGTTTCCAATGGCCGGCTATTAGTTTTTTTTGCCGTGTTCCCCCCCCCCCCCAAGAATTTATGCATTCCAACGCCTTCCGCCATGTCGTATTACATCATCCATTCTTCAGGCGAACCAGAAACATAGGGCCCATCGGGTAGGCAGCTGGCTTCACTGCACCAGCATACTATGATATTCATCGATGGGACCACCGGTGGTTGAAACATCGGTAATTATTAAGTTTAGGGGCTTTTCTGAAAAACACAATAAAAATTCAAAATTATGATATATTTCTACTCTACTAATGATGCAGAACACGGATATACTAGGGGCATTAACGTCAGACTAATTTCGTAATATGTGACCACCTTACCTAACAGAACCTAACCCCATGATGGGTGAATCACTATTTTACATTTTTAAACTAACCTAGGATTGCTGGGTTTTACACTAACCTAGGATGTTTGGGTTTTACACTAAAGTACGAATGTAGGATTGTAGGGATTTAAAGGAACCGTAAAACACGCCAAAAGAATGTAAATTGACTCACCTAGGTAGGGGGCTGGTATAATTCCTCTGATGTTAATAGACTTAAACAAACATATTTTGCAAGTTTTTAAAATATGTTGTACTTATTTTAAAGCTACGCCCCTAGTATATTCGTGTTCTACATGACTAGTAGAGTGGAAAAATACCATTTTCCGTGAATTATTTTTAATTTTACAGAAAAGCCCCTAAACTTAATAATTACCAAAAGTGAATTTTAGTGATTTAAGAATTGAAGATGGGAACAATGTGGATATATTTTCTAGATGTTCTGTAAAAAGGATACTAGATTTCATCAGATTTCTTTGTAGACCTGCCAGAAGGTTTTAAAATAAACAGAACTTACTTTTATAGTCTTTAAATGTAGCCTAATTGCATGGAATGTGACATGAATTTGGACTCTCACTCTTTTGAGTATAATTGTGGAATGTGTTAAAGACGTTTAACTCCATGTGCTGAAAGTCTTTACTCATGTGTATCGTATTTGTAGACACCACCTTTTTGTTACACACTGTGGCTAAGTTTAGCCTCTTATTGTCCTTATAGAGTTTATTTGCCATGTCAATCTAATTTTTTTTATTACTTCTGCTAAGAAGTGATTTACTTTGTTGTGAATGTAAGGCATTAAATTTAGACCCTATGCTGCTAATGTATTTGAATTGTAAATTCCATAATTTTTAAATTTGTGCTTTTTTCAGAGATCAAGCAAAATCCAAAAAAGCGCTGAAGAAGGAGGCCAAAAGTGCTGCAAAGACAGCGAAGAAGGAAGAAAAGAAAAGTCTTGATGTTAGTTTTAATTTGTTTGTCAGTTTTAATTAATTTTATTTATTACTTAATTCATGAGATCTCTTAACATAAAAATGATTTTTACCTGCGGGGCCCATTCATGTCGTATTAGCACAACCCATTTTACATTGCCTACCATTTTCATTTTCCTTCATCGATGGCCCACTGGCTCTATGTTGCATCATACCAACATCTGGATTGAATGCCATTTCATTGGGACCTAAGATTAACCACTATCTTTGGAAGTTAGAATATAAAAAGTATTTAAGAATTTGGTGGTTTTGAGAGCACTGGTCAGTTGTTGATATCCATATTAAAAAAAGGCTATTGTAACCTTTGTCAGATTAGTTCCAGTTTTCGAAACTGATAGTGTGCATATATTGTTTTTTCAACCAGCAGCAGTGTATTGCTGGAAATGTGAGCAAAACAAGTATTTATTTTTGGTAAAAAAAAATCGGTAATAATGAACTGATGAAATTGTCAAACTGGGCAAAGTAAAGCATGTAAAATTGACGAGACAGCTATCACAATCTATAACAAAAAAACAACCAAAAAGTATTAAACAATAATAGGCTTACAGAGATGCACAAAACAAAAAACAGCAAAAACTCCCATTTGATAATAATAGTCTTGGTTTTGTCTAGTAATTTTTTTTTTTTTTTTTGTTGAGTTTCTGATATATACTACAATAGATAGCTGTATTGCCAATTTTCTACACATTTATTTTTTACCCAAGATAATTAGTTGTTTAGTGGACTACGGGTATATTCATTCCGTATTGTCCTGGATACAATTCTGTTGTTTACAATTCTAAAATAATCAGTCTTTGTTTACATACATGCCTTATGAATGGTTTTGCCCACCACCTAAAAATTCACAATTCCCTGACTTCAGAAGTAATTGCACATGATTTGCCCATTGCATTCGTAATTTTATAAAATCGGCAACCAAATCAAATGTGATTATATTATACGTGATCCTATTGACTTGGAAATAGATACATAAATTCATTTAATTAATATTAACAAATATTGGTACACATTCACACAAGTTTTAAAAAGTCATGAAACAGTCTTGCAAAATGATAAGTTTAGATATGTAGACACCTGTGTGCAATGTGGGGGCGCAGGCAAGCCAGCAGGACGGGGATGGGGAAGCGGAGGACTGCTCGGTGGGCAAGTATGGCCAGCTGGGGCTGATCCAGAGTGCGGAGAAGCCGGCACGCAGCTTCGTGCACGTGCGGGAGTTGGCGGAGCCGCTGGCCGGGCAGGTTGTGTGGGTGCGTGTGCGCCTGCACACCAGCCGCGCCAAGGGCAAACAGTGCTTCGCGGTGCTGCGGCAGCAGGAGTACACCGTGCAGTGCGTCATCGCCGTCGGCGACGTCGTCAGCAGGCAGATGGTCAAGTTTGCTTCTAAGTGAGTGTTCTCTGTAGCTGCTCACATTGATGAGGTAGACAAGTACTTTAGAAAGCCCTGCTTAGTTTATTCTTTCAGCCCATTGGCCACAGTGGTGTATTGGTCGTGCCACTCACCTCCAATAGTGGTGAGTCGGGTTTGATTCCCAGCTGGGTCAGACCCAGATTTTCATATATGGAAAACATGGAAGATCTCCAGATAATGTCACTTTCTCCCATCTTTCCATTTCATTGAATTACTGCCGACTTTTACACTCATTGGTGCTGAAAACTTCAGCAGTTAAGCACAAAGAGAAAGCACACCCCTGAGGAGGATGGAATGGTACTTTCAAGGTATCACAAATGCTATAAATATTATTGGAGACTGCCAACATAATTAAAAATGGCTTTTTCAGACTACTTTATCTTAAAACGTACTATCTGGAGAGGAGTGACTGTATTGAACTTTGCCACAGACTTTCCATCTGTAAAATGATAGTATCAGCTCTTAAAATTTGATAGGTTCATACAAAATGAAAATATTGTATGCCAGTTCAGAGCCTTGCATGTAACAGCAATGATGGACTAGATGCGCATGGCAGTGTCACCCTTATCATTCCCACGCATCTGAGACTAGCGCAAAAATAGCTACAACCTTTATTAACTCTTGTACAGGTAAATTAAGATATGGTGCATTCCTTTTCCTAGTTCGCTGCCAATATTGCTGTCAGAATTTCTGCACCTCATAATACTGTGAAACGTTGTTAATCAAAACCTATTCAATGCAAAGTTCTCCTTAATACAAAGTTATTTCCTCTTCCCTGAAAATGAGATAGGGAATTTAATGTTAATTTGTTTTCTGACTTGATGTTGAGTCCACTGATAAAATTAAGTCATGGTTGTGATAAGAGTCTCTTATTTTCCAGTATGGTGATTCAAAGTGAACATTTTAATTTTTTTAGATTATTTATAGTTATCGCAAGCACCTGTTAATACAAACCTCATTATTACAATAATTTGCACAAATACAGGTTTCTTTAGGTTTGTGTTACAAATTTCACTGTATATCCATTTACATGCAGGGATTTTTTTAAAGCCTAATTTTAAAAATGCTTAATTAAATATGAATCATTAATCAGTTTTTTATGTAGAGAATAGTGTTGGATGATAAAAATGCAGTGATCCATGGCACCACATAAACTTGAAGAGGAGAAACATGTCAAAAATTTATTTGTCTCTATTTTTTAATAGACATTGTATATTCTGCATTGCCTTTAAAAGCACGTTTTTTGATTCACTACCACAAATAATAAGTATTCTCACATAACATCACTGGATTGAATTAATTGTAGAAATACCGTATCCATTAAATTAGTTAAAATTAAATTCTGAACATTCAAAAAATGGACTCATTATTTTTGCCAAATTAGAAGTTCGAGGTCAGTGTTTTGGCTTTGGTAATTGAGGTGTTTAATATTTTATAACTACTGATTTTTCAAATCCATTGAAATCAGTTAGAATTAATTAAATTCTGATGAACATTAAAAGAAAAAAGTCTTATGGGGTGAAGTGTGACTCGTGTTGTCAAGTTAGCAGAGGACAGCTAATATTTTTGTTAGTGATCATAGGAAATGTAAACAAATGGAATAATTTCAAGAGTTTTTTTTTTGTGTGGCACATGGTGTGATAAAAGTCCTTTATGTTATGGTTATTTACAGATTGACGTGTGGAATTTTGTCATTTCGTCATCCTCGTGCTGTTTTTATTAATTTATCGCGTGAAGTAGCAAAGAATATAGTCATTGGTTGATATTCCTTCTGTCAACAAGTATATATTGAATGAATGGTATGCAAATGACACAAGGACAATATTTAAGAGGTGTCAAAATAGATGATCTCCAAAATACAACATCCATCATAATTGCAACCCAGGTGAAGCTGAAGTTGGGTGATAAAATTGAGAAATCCTTTCCCAGCACATTATATACAAAGAATTAAAATTGTTGGTTGTTTTTATTGTTTCCCAATTTCCTTTAGTGAATAGCTTGATTGTTATATATGTAGTGTCGTGTGTTGTCCAGCTCTGGTCAACTGATCAGGAATTCACAGAGGTTAACCATGCGCTGTAGGCTGTCTGCCAGTTGTAGCCACTCATATCCATTCAGCCTATTACACATTATACATTTGCTGTACCTTGTACTTGGTCTTGTTAGAATCTTCCACCCAACAGTTTTTATTAGGTAACGAGACTGAAATGGGTTTCCTCTGCTTACCGGTACGCAGTGTGACCAAAGAGTCGATAGTGGATGTCGAGGCTGAAGTGCGCACTGTGCCGCGCATGATAGAGGCGTGCAGCCAGAAGATGGTAGAGCTTCACGCCCAGCAGTTTTTCGTGGTGAGCACTGCCAAGAGCCAGTTGCCGCTGCTGATAGAGGATGCTTCACGCCCTGTCAAGGATGAGGAGGTGAGGTTGGTAGTGTCAGCAAGTTCTATACTTCCACGTCACGAGTACTGCTGTCAAAGTATAAGTTGTAATGTATCTCAGTGATGTTAGTAGCAAATTTCATCAGTATCTTTGACTAAAATGTTAGGGTATTTTTCCATCAATTTAGCCTAATTTTGTCAAAAAATATTATAACTCTGGTTTGAAGGGGGAAAAAATGCTTTAGTAATGGTACAAAAATAAAAAAGTTTTTATTTTATTTTACAATGTGACCATTGTCGCTAATTCTATATCACTTGGCTTAAGGTTTGTTCTTTTGTCAGTCATTTTCCCATACATTTGTAACGTTGGCACACGCACAGTTACAAAGTTATAGCCGGCTTTACGTTGCCACTCGACTAGCTCAAGACGGAGTAACACGAGACTCTGTAAAATGGACGCCAATTGAATATAAAATAAAGTCAACTTCCGGTGTATTTGTTCTATACTTTTGTTTAACAGTGAAGTAACACATTTCACATCCGAAGTTAAGAGTATGCAGAGTACGAACCGTTCACAGATAAATAGACACGTGCAGAATAGAGCCACAGTTTTTTACGAATTATTTCAGTTCTTAACACTTGCCTGAAGAAATAACCAATGCAGCGACCTCCCACAACAGCGGAGAAATAATCTAGTAAGGTTTAGTGTGCCGGTGTGGGGGTTAGCGTCATGCCCGACGCGGCCTAAGCTTGCAGACAACTGCTCGGTATCAACTGACTTGAGTGGCGACTGACTTCCAACTGACCTGAAGGGCGACAGGCACACGTGTACTTGTGCTGCCTATCACTCCCCTCTCCTCAGATAAGGGCCTGACGTGGACTGCCACGCACGCTCTTCCTTTGTTATTGAAACTGCGTCGTACAAACAAACTGTCGACGCAGTCTGAAAAAAGCTAATCTAATGATGACGCTTAACAAAAACTCCAACGTTCGAAACGAAACTGCAAACGTCCGCCCGATAAACAAACTATCACGGTAAAACGAACCATCGCTGCTTTTAATTTCAATCTTGATAAAAATATTACGAAGCTTAGCCAAACGAAAGAAAATGAAACACGTGTCCCGAAAATTAAGAATACTGCGTCATTACACATTGAGAAACTTCTTTCAGTATCTACATTACTGACTGGAATCAATATGATTTCACTGCAACATCAACAAAGTCTGAGAATAAACGGCCTGTGGTAAACACATTTACATCTAATTATTAAAGTTAGCCTGGAAGAAAAGCTGGGTGTGAGTTGATTTGTTTGTTATTGCCAATAAACACAATCGTACCAAATCCTTGGAGCATCTTTCTCAACCACTTTTACACACTTTAATCCTCATTTATACTGTCATACCAGAGGCAAGCTCATGAGGTGCAGGGCAAAGGGTGAGAGAGAATGAGAAGAGCAAGCCAAATGAAGAGTGCCACCAGTATGTGTGCATTGGTGCAGGCACTGTTCTGTAGAGAGCACTTGCGTACTGCACAGGCATGTGTGGACCTCTGCGACAAACTTCCTTTTCATGCAGACTCGGTGGCGTGCGACAGCATAATGGTTATGCCTTGGAAAGGCCTGACCGTTGCAGAAGCTGAAATGGATTAAGTTCTAGAGTAAGGATTTGAAAATATTGTTAATGTTGTTTCACTGAGCTCTATATCAAATGTTGCTAATGTGCCTCCAGATCATGATGTCCTAGGTTCAAATCTCAGAGATGCAAATTTAGCATAATTTATTATATAAGCTATCTCCTGATTAAATCATCAGCACAAAAGTGTACTTATTATGAAAGAGTAATACCATAATTAGAAATAATGTAATATATTTTAGGCAGGAAACACGTCTTCAAGACTATGTTTAAGTGAACAAAATTAATTTTGCAATGAAAACTTTTCTTTTCGTATGTAAGGACTTGGAAGGTCTGAACATCAGAGTGAATCAAGACACTCGGCTGGACAATCGCATATTGGACCTGCGCACCCCAGCCAACCAGTCCATTTTCAGACTTGAAGCCGGAGTCTGTCGGTTGTTCAGAGACATCCTCACCCAGAAGGTATGGTTTTTGCAGTCTGCCTGTTTGATACTGATGTAAACGATAAGATATGGTGGAAATAAATAGACTGCCAGGCTACTAATTTCATTATAAAAAGGAGACAAAATACACAAGTACTTGCAGAGCAGGACTTGTGGATAGTTGCGCACACACGCAAAAGTCAGACAAACACATTCTCCACGTGGATGTGCGATTGCGACGCCTGCATAAACTGGTCTAGGCAGCGAAACGTCACAACAGCCCCTCCATATGGAAAATGTGTTTGTGCGACTTTTGTGTGTGTGTGTGTATCCACGAGCACAACCCTGTAAGTACTTGTGTATTCTGTCTAATTTTTATAATGTTTGGTAATTATGTTATAGATGAGTGCAAGGTATTCAGTAATCAGAGAAATTGGTGTCAGTGTCTAATTAAACAAGGCTTTCCATTGCGTGACAAAAGTTTTAAGTTTCATCAAATAACTATTAAGTGTTGGAATTATATGGTACCAAGTACAGCTTCAGTAGAGTCTGCCCATTTATTGTTGCCTTAAAGATGGGAACGTTACTAGTCATGAATATGTAAGTAATAGTTCCTTTGCCTTCTATGCATTATTGGTTGCAGGGGTTTGTGGAGATTCACACCCCAAAGATTATCTCTGCAGCCAGCGAGGGTGGAGCGAACGTCTTCACAGTGTCGTACTTTAAGGGATCTGCATACCTGGCACAGAGCCCACAGCTGTACAAGCAGATGGCCATTGCAGCCGACTTTGACAGAGTGTTCACAGTTGGTGCAGGTTAGTCTTCCCATCAGGTTTGACAGTCATTTCTTGCAGCACTACTTTACCTTCGGGGGGGGCTGCAGTTGGTGTAGTGGGTGAGAGTTTGCCTTTCGCCATAGTGAACTGGGTTTCATTCTCATTGGTGTTGTGACTGTGTCACATTGAATAATGAGCCCCTGTTAATAGACATACGTCCTGCGATGTTTGGTCTACATGACAGTACACGGGAGCCGCTGGTGACATTGGGGACGTCAATCTTACCTGGTTGTGTGCCGATCCGTTAAATCTCTCCAGCTAGAGCAAAAACTGGAGGTGTACTGGGCGGCGGCCGCATTGTTCGCTTCGTCTTCTGGTTGTTCCCCACCTCCTCCCCCCTGTTTCCCAAGTCCTAGGAGCATGCGTGTGTGCCATATGTGACATCACCAAGGATCGCCTTCTACATTTTTTGTGTGTTTTAAAACACTCTCGAAGAATAATGTGGAAGAAATTAAAGGAGTGGCTTCCTGGCCTTGGGGCAGAGAGAAGCAGAGAGGGACTCAGCTACTCAGTCAGGCTTGGGGCGGGGGGGGAAGCTGTATCCATATTGTTGTAAACATAAGATAGGTATCTTTCTTACAAGGATCTTTTAATGTAGCATTTAAATTTGTAATATTTATATATAAATTTCCATTTGCATTTTAAGCGTTTTTGTATATAATATTGACAGGTGACGCATAGTACACTATTTCTTTTTCGCCGTAACTTTGTATCATTGCATGCACGTCACGTGCTTTAGAAGAGATACGAACCCTGAATGGCAGCCACCCTGGCCAGTATTCCACATCCATTGATAAGGTGGTTGCCTGGAGAGCAAAATGCACCTCAAGAAAGAGAGTATTATAATTCGCCTCCGCCTAACACAATACCACGAGAAGGAAGACCAGCCGACCACGCCAGTGAAGCTGCCCCTGAGCTTGTGCAGCCAATACCACCTGCACACAAGGGAAACCCTGTGCTTCCAGCCGCCCCCGAGAGATGCCTCGTGAGGAAACACCCAGTGACTGACACCAGACTTCTTCAAGCACGCGCT
>NQII01000252.1:748814-782234 GCA_002778355.1 Clitarchus hookeri
TTAAGACCCATCAGTACACCACAGCTTCAGTAGGGAGTACAGTTGCTCTAACGGCTATCTAATTTATTGCTCTTGCTCTTCTAGCATGCCCTTCAGGCAAGGCTCTTCAAGCCGACAGACCCCTTAAGTTAATCAGTACATTGATTTACAGCAGGTGAGTATGGGTCACCGTATTCTATGGACAGAATAAAACTGGTTACTAGTCTAACCGCCATCTGTACCTTCTTGTGTGAACTGTGCGTAGTCCTTCCTGGCAAGTGTCCCTGCAAAGGAGAGACAGGGAACCAAGGTTTGAGAGCGTAGGACTGTAGTCTGTTCTCTAAAAGGACTTGACGTATGTCACCCAAAAACACAAACCATTAGACAGCCACCCATACTGTGGACCAGGTACACAAATGTACCTGGTGCGCACATATGGTAGAGCCCCTACCACTAGCATGACACATGCCTAAGAGGCTAGATCACCCTTGTCAGTTAACCCACTTCATCCACCGTGTATAAATCTGCTGGAAGGAGTGCCAGGCCTGACACTCGGCTAGGGGTATCGTTGTCTGCCACCCCAGTGCGACGTGAACTGTAGTACTTCGTCCTTGGTAAATGCTGTTCACCCACAGAAGGGGAAGTAAGTGGAGCGACAGGAAGGCAGCTGCTATCCTCTCCAAGAAATAAGCACTGCTTAACCAACCTGCCCCAGCCTTCAGCTACTTAACCCCCAGGAACGAGCTCACACCGCCTACCAACTGTTGAGGCCTCACCTCACAGCCCTCTTCTCTTCCCCCTCGTAATTTGTTTGGCCCTTTAGTGAAAACCCCCAGAGCTGCTCATCCTATTGTAGAGTACCTTTGCCTGGGCTTGCCCCTGATACTGGGCATCAAACCATCCAACGACGCCGGACCAGACCCATCAGCCACCGACAGCGGGCCGGAAGGCTGCCTACCTCTGCGGAGCCAGCCCCTCACTGGAGTTGACCAGCAGACGCTGTCACAGTCAGTCAACTGGGTCGGGAGAGACCCCATCAAGGACCTATGTCGACGAGTGCTGGACCCACGGCAGTAAGGCACGTCAGGGGTAAGCCAGCGTCCCCGCCAACATCACGCACCCGCAAGTCCAACCTAGCCCAGCTAGACTTCGTGCAGAGCCGGCTGCCTATCCGCCCGACTCTGTTCAAGGGCACAATCAAGGCCAAGCGCCAGATCCTGCATACAGAGCCTCAGTAAGGTCTGCACCCCCGAGCCTGTGTGTCTGACCTAACACTAACTAAAGACCTAGGCTGCTGCGCTCCGCTCCTACCCCTAAGGCTGTCACGCGTCAATATTTTAATATTTTGTACTTGAATGACTACCATGGTCAGTTTTTCTTGTATTTTGTGAATTTACTGGAAAAGGTTATAAATAAAATAAAAAAATATTTTTGGCTCCACAAATATAAAAAAAAAAAAATAGAGAAGGGAGTAGACGGAGTATGTTTCCATGTGTCAGCAAGCTAGCAGCACAGCGTTACTCTTGGATTTTTGCATGTGGGAAGCGTATCGAACGATGCTACTAGTTGAGGGGGTTTTGTTGGTGATCTCCCATTTCCCCCGCCCTTGCACTCTGGTGCTTCTCCATGTTCATCTCGTTTCACCCTCATTGGTGCTCAAGATCGCTTGTCAAGAGCTGCCTAAGCCACTTCACTACATTACCGTGTTATAATTTATTCAAACCTGAGACATTATATCTATGCTCATATTTTTAGACAGTTGCGAAATGGTGTTTTTCACATTTCTATGTAGATTTATTTTGTTTACCAGTTTCGTGCCATCGAATTCATTGCAGGGGATTTTGTGGTAAAATTTTAGTGTTCACCATTTGAGCTCCATTGATTTCCTCTTATGAAGTATCTTGATGATCTGACTAGTTCTTGTGTAAGCAGGATAGTCCTGTGTTTGAGTTGGTCTGCAGTTTGTACTTGCTGACTGAAGCGTTGGTTGTCTTGTTCCTGTAGTGTTTCGAGCTGAAGACAGCAACACGCACAGGCACCTCACTGAGTTTGTCGGCTTGGACCTGGAGATGGCCTTCAAATACCACTACCATGAAGTGCTGGACACCATTGGGGACACATTCACTCTGATGTTCAAGGGCCTGCGTGACCAGTAAGTACGGTAGCCAGTCAACTACCCTGTATTGTACAGGATTTCACATGTCCTGGGGCTTAAAGAATTACCATATTTACTCTAAGCAGCACATTTCTTTTTTTTCCAAAAATATTTTTGAAAAACAAGGGGATGACTTGGAAACAAACACCATAAATTTTTTATCGCAACTGTGCTATTTGTTTGTAGTCATACTGGCACAACTGCTCTAGGCGCCTAGTTATCTCTGCTGTCGGGGGGTCACTCTTGCCCTGTCATCTCTGCATGAGTCGTAAACCTGGGCAGTCAGGTTACACCTGTGGCTAGAGTAAACCGTAAGGGCTTTGGGTTTCAGATCTTATCTGAGTCTGAGAGGGTGGCTGATTGATGAGAAGGAACAAGGCAAACAGAATTGTATCAGACAGAGGTATAGTTTACCCTATATGGCTTTATTCAGAATGCCTAAAGAACTAACCATGCAGCAACTTCATGCTCAAAAATTTGAATTACAGTTGCAATAATCATAAAAATAATGCAGTCAGTGACACTATAAAATAAGTAGCTGTTGTTTACACTGCGATTCAGTTTTCAGTACAAAAATTATTGTTCAGTTTACTTTTCAAACGATTGTGCTGCATTGGCCGTGTCGTATTTATTGAGCAATGGGATTAAAACACAATGCTTCATATATACACGCAGATAAACTTGTGCATTAAGAATCAATGGTGGCTTAGATTTGAGTAAATCTTAATTTTGGCTGGCTGCTGAAACAATTTTTAAAAGNGTGCATTAAGAATCAATGGTGGCTTAGATTTGAGTAAATCTTAATTTTGGCTGGCTGCTGAAACAATTTTTAAAAGTGTTAAACTACCACACTACAACTAAGCAAACAATTGAATCTACGCTAGGCCATTTCAGAATTTACACTTACGAAAACTACGAAAGCTAACCATACAGCATGTTAAGAATCTCTCAAGTTCTGTACAGCTGTATCTTGGAGGGCAAGTGCCCAGCAGAAGACTGAAAATGAGTATTCCCACTCAAGAGCGAGCAATACAACTACTGCGACTTAAACGCACAAAATATGAAAGAAAAGACAGGACAACCAAGCACATGAGTTCACAGAAAACCGCACAGGTATAGATGGTAGCAGCAGAGGGACTTTAACGTCAATAGCACTCCCACACACTTAGATGGCAGCCCTGAAGGCAATAAAAGTTAATCATACGGTGAAACCCATGGTACAATGAAATTATTTAATTACAGTATTAACATATTGCACTTTGTGCGCATTTACTGGCAGTCAAGACAATCTAACACTGTGTTACCTCCACATTTGCCATTTCTGTTGGTTTCTGCTTTCCCACGTATCATTGTCCTATTTGTTCACACCACAGCAGAACTTGCTACACTGACTACAGTTTATTACCGGCTGACTGTGAGCCAGTAGTTCCCGGGTTAATTGTCTCCCAACTAAACATTCTTTCAAATGTTACAGTTAATACAATTTATATGGTTCATTTTAGATGTTATATAAAGATTTTTATTGACAATAATTAATGTTGATATTCTATATGGTTCATCTAACATCCAGACAAGCATTAACAAAATAACGAAACTACATCCANAATAATTAATGTTGATATTCTATATGGTTCATCTAACATCCAGACAAGCATTAACAAAATAACGAAACTACATCCATGCAAATTTTGTTTTCATCAGCAGAGAAATATTATTTTTCAGTGTGTTCAAGTATTAAATGTTTACGTAAGTAAACTATGCATGACTGGGCCACAGATTTGTGACAAGTGAGTTTGGCCAGTTTAGCTATTGTAAGTATTTATAAGTAGTCTGATGGGAAAACTAATATAATATGAAACATAGGTCAGTACGTTATACTGAGATTTTAACATATGTGTGGGTGCAGTTACGCCAGCGAAATAGCGGCAGTCGGGCAGCAATATCCCGTGGAGCCGTTCAAGTTCCTGGACCCTCCCCTGAGGCTGGAGTTCCCCGTGGCTGTGGCGATGCTGCGGGAGGCTGGGGTCTCCGTGGGAGATGAGGATGACCTCAGTACGCCTGATGAGAAGCTGCTCGGCCGCCTTGTCAAGGCCAAGGTAAATTGGTTCGTCGCGAGTACACAGAGGGCAGTAGGGACAATCGCCTCACTCCCAATCTTTCTTAAACTCCCAAAGTAATCTGAGGAGGAGGAGGAAGAAAGAATCATGAGGCATTTCCCATACCAACACATTTTATAGGCTGTTCATGGTTATTTGCGCACTTTGGAAGTTAATCATTGAAAAATGTCACTGCCTCCACCTTGGTATATTTTAATGGGTACACTCACTGGCAAGCTCCAAGTTGGAGAGAAAGTAGTTCCATTTCTTAATATTTGAGTTAAAAGTGTTAGTTAAACATTGAGAGTACTGAATTTATTTATTTTACTTTTGGCTATTTGCTTAATGCATCTGGGTGTCTCAGAATTAGCAAAAATATCAAATACTTGTCTTAATTAAAGGTTATTTAAAAATACATTTGTTAGCACACAGCATTAACATATGAGAGGTTGTGCTGCCACCATCAATTGGTAGGTCACAGCTGTAAAATAAATATTTGGCGNGTTATTTAAAAATACAGTTGTTAGCACACAGCATTAACATATGAGAGGTTGTGCTGCTACCATCAATTGGTAGGTCACAGCTGTAAAATAAATATTTGGTGAAAAAACTTTGGCTGGAATACACCCGAAGCGTGTGTTAGGCCACACGTGTGATGCATACACATGTTAATAGAAGTGGTGACTCATGCTGGGTGCATGGCAACAGTAGGAAGGTCCACTATAATCCCTACTTGAAGGAGACTTGGTTGCTAACTAGGCTGCTGGGTCCCACGGTGAGTAGGCATTGTGATGCATCCCACCTCCCCCAAGAAGTACGGGTACCTCCCAAGTAGATGTTCCTCGCTCCTGGTAGGTGCCTTGCTAACAGCGACAGCACCGCTTCTCTGGGCTCACTGAGATGGGGGGGGCGGGGCTTACCACCGCGTAGTGGAGGGACAACCTCCTTTGGGAAGTTGTCAGATCCCCAGGCACCGTTGCCAGAGGGTGGGGCTCAAACACTATGGAAGGCGTGCTCTCTCCTCCCAAGACAATTGATGCCACATTGGTCATGTACATGACTGAGCCTAAACCTGAGCTTGTACCTTGCCACATGTCCCTTCACAGAGCCGGAGGACAAAGGCTGTAAAAATAGCTGCTGTTCAGGCTAGATGTACTGTGGAGCGGGAAGCCAGCTGTCAGAGTACGTAATCATGCCTACAAAAGGAGGCTGCCCAACAGCAAACAAGCAACACTACCTCAATCAGTGCATGGCAACTGCCACAGACTACCAGCAGCTAGAGTGCCAGACCAGCATACCGGCCAGGCTGCCTAGCCGTTCCTCTGGCCATATCTCCATTGCTGCCAACCCTGCCACATCCACTAGACCTACCCTGCTGCCTCTATCTCACACCATGTCACCTTGCCCTGTGTATCTCTGCATAACCACAGGGCTATGATTTGCCCCACACCAACCTCTGTCCTTCCTTGGTCGGAGTGCCGAGTCATAGAGCTCCCGTTGAAGGTACACTGATGCTAAGTACCCTGTTGATGGAGTTCCAGGCTCCTAGACCACTACCAGATAACAGGTTGCGCATCACATTAATGTGAATGCATAGAAATTATGCAAGAAAATGACAGTATATTCATCCATGTTGTACACTCAAGTAATGTTTTCATGTTAGGTAGATGTACTTTGTATTAGACTGTAAACAAAGTAGGTTAATAGCGTTTATTTGTTACTTTGNACACTGATGCTAAGTACCCTGTTGATGGAGTTCCAGGCTCCTAGACCACTACCAGATAACAGGTTGCGCATCACACTAATGTGAATGCATAGAAATTATGCAAGAAAATAACAGTATATTCATCTATGTTGTACACTCAAGTAATCTTGTTTTCATGTTAGGTAGATGTACTTTGTATTAGACTGTAAACAAAATAGGTTAATAGCGTTTATTTGTTACTTTGNTGTTTTCATGTTAGGTAGATGTACTTTGTATTAGACTGTAAACAAAATAGGTTAATAGCGTTTATTTGTTACTTTGTTTCAGTATGACACAGACTTTTACATACTGGACAAGTACCCTCTTGCTGTGCGTCCATTCTACACTATGCCTGACCCTACAGACATTGTAAGTAGTCTTGTACCTTTCTGTTGTACTAAATAGTGTAATTAATGTGCAGTTTTCAGAGGTTCTGTTGTTCTGTTTCCAGAAAAAGTCAAATTCTTATGACATATTCATGAGGGGTGAAGAAATTATGTCTGGAGCGCAGNGTTGTTCTGTTTCCAGAAAAAGTCAAATTCTTATGACATATTCATGAGGGGTGAAGAAATTATGTCTGGAGCGCAGAGGATACATGACCCGGAATTTCTCTCTGAAAGGGCAAAGCATCATGGAGTGGGTGAGAAGCATGTTTGAAATAATTATACCATAGCCTGAGCATGAACAAAGGTTTGTTAAGTCTGCACTTTTAAAAAAAATTCCTATGCCACTGTTGGCGATGCATTCTGCTGCTGCTGCTCCAGCTACACCTCATTTCACCCTCACTGGCACTCAAGCTAGATCTCGTTAAGTGCCAACCAAAGANCTGCTGCTGCTCCAGCTACACCTCATTTCACCCTCACTGGCACTCAAGCTAGATCTCGTTAAGTGCCAACCAAAGACCTCTCAACTCTCTTTAAAACAAAAGGAATTTATTCTTCAATCCATTCACATATNAACTTCATTATAACAAACAAGTGGTAATTTGGGTCCCTTGGAGTTTGTTATAGCGAAGCTTTACTGTATTTATATTTTTCTAATTAAGAAACAGGTTGTGTTAATTTTTAAAATGATTTTGTTGAGTGGCTTGTTTTGTAATNTATTTATATTTTTCTAATTAAGAAACAGGTTGTGTTAATTTTTAAAATGATTTTGTTGAGTGGCTTGTTTTGTAATGAAACATACAGGTTGCTTCATCTCCACTTCAATAGCTCCTAATAAAACTGTGGAACACTTTGCTCTGAATTTTGTCATTGAGTGTTTGTATCTTTGCTTTAAACAATAATGAAACCAAAATGTTTCAGAAATTGATTTTAACAGTTAGTAAATTATTCTGAAAGACCTAGTCATGGCTGTTTAATGTTAAAATGCTTGGTTTGTAAGCTTAGTGGTTACAAATGCACAGTGAAGATGCAATTCTTGCTGTGGGTGAAGAAAATACCAACAGATGTTGAGCAATAATCAATTTTGGTCNATGCACAGTGAAGATGCAATTCTTGCTGTGGGTGAAGAAAATACCAACAGATGTTGAGCAATAATCAATTTTGGTCCTTTCATATAATTTTTTTTAAAATGTTAATTTAGAAATTAAGAGTATAAGGGTTTTACTGTGTTGGTCTGCTTATTATTTTTAAACTTCTGCATTATGATGTGTTGGTTTACGTTATGTTTTGTGCCTTTTATTTTGCTAGATTTGGAGAAGATAAAGGCCTATATAGATGCGTTCCGGTTTGGCTGTTCACCACATGCAGGTGGTGGCATAGGCCTAGAGAGAGTGGTGATGTTGTATCTTGGGCTCGACAACATCCGCAAGACGTCCATGTTCCCACGTGACCCGAAAAGGCTGACTCCTTAGTTCATCTTGTGTGTCATGTGTTTGTTTTTAGAAACTTTTTACAGTCTGCTTTTTGTTACGAAGGTTGAACAAGTGAATATTAAAGTGGAAACTAATATATTTTATCAGTATTTTTGTTTACACTAAAAGTAGTTATTCTGTGTGTGTGCACATGCATTAGACATCTCTGTTTTCTGTGAATAAGTTTTGATGATTTCAACAATTGCTTGATGACAGCTAGAGCCATGATTATATGGTGTTATACAAAAATGCAAATTTTTTCCACTAAATTAATTACAAATTGGAAAAATTAACTAATTTTGCATTAACCGTGAAATAACACGGCTAACACACAGGAACAATAATCGAGTAAAACAACTAATTTACTTGATAAAGTTCTGAAAAAAGCAGGACACGTAATAAAATAGCAGTAAGCAGAGTGTAACTCAACGATGCTGTAGATTTTTTGCCTTATTAATACTTGGCTAGTCACAATAAATATTGACTCTNATGCACAGTGAAGATGCAATTCTTGCTGTGGGTGAAGAAAATACCAACAGATGTTGAGCAATAATCAATTTTGGTTCTTTCATACAATTTTTTTTTAAATGTTAATTTAGAAAGAACTGTAAATTAGAGTATAAGGGTTTTACTGTGTTGGTCTGCTTATTATTTTTAAACTTCTGCATTATGATGTGTTGGTTTACGTTATGTTTTGTGCCTTTTATTTTGCTAGATTTGGAGAAGATAAAGGCCTATATAGATGCATTCCGGTTTGGCTGTTCTCCACATGCAGGTGGTGGCATAGGCCTAGAGAGAGTGGTGATGTTGTATCTTGGGCTCGACAACATCCGCAAGACGTCCATGTTCCCACGTGACCCGAAAAGGCTGACTCCTTAGTTCATCTTCTGTGTCATGTGTTTGTTTTTTAGAAACTTTATACAATCTGCTTTTTGTTATGAAGGTTGAACAAGTATTAAAGTGGAAACTAATATTTTTATCAGTATTTCTGTTTACACTAAAAGTAGTTATTCTGTGTGTGCACACATGCATTAGATGAATTAGACATCTCTGTTTTCTGTGAATAAGTTTTGATGATTTCAACAATTGCTTGATGACACTGCCATAGATAACAGTGGAGCCTCTAAGCATCATTTTTCAGGGGACTACCAAATTTCATGCAGGGGACATTTGTTGGGTGTCGACTTCACAGGTACATGTATAAAGAAAAAGCACTCGACCTTCTTAAACGTTATCTTTAACATACTGGTAGGGCAGCATTTGTGTGTCACGTTTAACTAATACAGTAGCTAGAGCCAAGATTATATGGTGTTATACAAAAATGCAAATTTTTTCCACGAAATTAATTACAAATTGGAAAAATTAACTAATTTTGCATTAACCGTGAAATAACACGGCTAACACACAGGAACAATAATCGAGTAAAACAACTAATTTACTTGATAAAGTTCTGAAAAAAGCACAACACGTAAGAAAATAGCAGAGTGTAACTCAACGATGCTGTAGATTTTTTGCCTTATTAATACTTGGCTAGTCACAATAAATATTGACTCTNAGCAGAGTGTAACTCAACGATGCTGTAGATTTTTTGCCTTATTAATACTTGGCTAGTCACAATAAATATTGACTCTAGCAACGAATATGGCCGCTAGCAGAAGTGAGGTTATTCACGATTGTTTACAATTCCATTTGCAGAAGACATTCGAAGGTGAGCAGGCGGTAGCGGAAGGGTAAAAGTTACAAAGGTGGCGGCAGGAAAATTACTTAATCAAAACTACATTAATTTGTTAATTTTCTTCTCAAATGATAAGTTTGCCATGTTAGAAATTGTGACCTTGTAAATATGGATTGGTTAGAATTTTAGATCAGTGGTAATTTCATAACAGAACTTTGTGTAGTTTCTTTTACTGACCTTAATATTTGTGCTGGACCAATTTTAAATTTCCCACGCGCCTGACCTGGTGCGCATTCGTCAATAGCCAATTCTGTCTCAAGGGTTGGTGGTCCTGAGCTACAGAAAGAAGAGAGCAGTTTCATGTCGGACATCATGGCGGTAAGTTGAGTTGTGTGCAGCTGCCACCAGTCGGCCGTTATCTTGCTGAAATTCGTTTTACAGTCCTCTCGGAGAAATTTAATTTTAGTAGTGTTAAATGTTAAATTCGCCACAACATAACATTTTATTGTAGTAATAAGTAGAATTGATATTAAGGCATCCCATTTTCATATAAAGTCCTGAAATCCATGTGGCGATGGAAGAATACGTAGTCTGTTTGTTTACTAGTTACTACTTCAAGATGTTACGAAAAGGTATTTGTATATGAAATATAACCTATTTGCAATGTTTACATTATAAAAAGTTAACAGAATGCACAGTGTGGTACTCATGGATAGAAAAAAAACCATTTAGACACACATACATATTTTATATACATAATTGTAATGACGAAAGTTATTAATTTTCGGGACACGTGTTACGTTTTGCTAAGCTTCATAATATTTTTATCTGGTTACAAAATTAAAGCAGTGGTGGTTCGTTTACCGTGATAGTTTGTTTATCTGGCATACGTTTGCCGTTTTCAAAGTTTTAGTTATATTTTACTACGACGCAGTTTCGTTCACGTGTGTGGAGCGTGCGTGGCAGCCCACGCCAGGCCCTTATCTGTGGGGAGGGGGGTGATGGGCAGCGAAAAATACTANTGTGTGGAGCGTGCGTGGCAGCCCACGCCAGGCCCTTATCTGTGGGGAGGGGGGTGATGGGCAGCGAAAAATACTCGTGTGCCTGCCGCCACTCAAGTCAGTTTGAAGTCAGTCGTCATCCAGTGCTCGCCTAGGCAGCGTCGGGCGTGGCGCATAACCCCCACACCGGCAAACTTTAACTTGCTAGATTATTTCTCCGCCGGTGTGGGAGGTNTGTGTGGAGCGTGCGTGGCAGCCCACGCCAGGCCCTTATCTGTGGGGAGGGGGGTGATGGGCAGCGAAAAATACTAGTGTGCCTGCCGCCACTCAAGTCAGTTTGAAGTCAGTCGTCATCCAGTGCTCGCCTAGGCCGCGTCGGGCGTGGCGCATAACCCCCACACCGGCAAACTTTAACTTGCTAGATTATTTCTCCGCCGGTGTGGGAGGTCGCTGCATTTGTTTTTCTTCGGGCAACTTTTACGAGATAGCAGCGCCACAGTCGTCGTTGATTAACTATCTACTTGTCTGTGAACCGGTGAAACCTGTTCGTACTCGGTATACCTGAACTATATATGTTAACTGTTGCATCTTGGTTATTAAAGTAAAGAACACATAAACCGGAACTTGACTACGTTATTTGGTAAATAATTGGCGCCTTTTTAAAGTGTGTCACGTAACTTCCAGACGCCAATACTTTGACGTGCGGCATAACAAATATGGCGGCCTAACTGTGGGACTGTTATATTATAAAGCCGGCTATAATGGTGCGTGTGCCACATTACAATATATCTCGTGGAGGGATTATATTATGTTTTAACCATATGTCTGTCTCCATTTGGTGATGTATTTGTGGGCCAGTTCTCAGTGTTGCAGGTCTGTACTATCATTAGAAGGTGGTAGGGACCTCACCACACTGGTGGTGTAACCAGTGCCCTGCATGGGCTGGGCAAACCTGTCGTGTCCAATTATTATCCGACCCGAAAAAGTCAGGCCCGGGCTAGGCCCAAACAGGCACTACTCGATCAGGCCAGGCCAGGAGTCCGGAAGACAATCGGAGGTGGGCCAGGCTCTATATCGGGCCAGGCAGTGGGCGAGCCCATACCTGCATAGTGCTTCGTAACCTGCAATCTGCAGTCCTACTTGGCGTGTTGCTCTTAACAGTGCGGTATTGAGAACACGGTTATTCTCGGGGAAAACATAACTGGCCGGTCAAGTGTGGGAATTCGCAGACAAGAAACAGCGTGGTTTGCATTCTGTTGGACAAGGTTTAGTGTCGTCGTTAATGATAATGGGGAAGAGCAAGGTTTTGTGGTTTGTAAAGGGTTTGAGAAATTGTTGACATACAACACTAACCATCTTAACACCCATGCATCAGAGTACTATACAGTTGTAATCACAGGTAGTAGTGGTAAAGTAATGGACACTGTGATCACTACGTTGGTTATGGAACATATGAATTATCATCATTTAAATTACAGTGAAGTGCAACATTCGGTGCTGGATAAGCATGTGGATATACAAACCTAAGAGACTGTTGCTGGAACTGGTTTTACGAGCTTAGCCCAGAACGTAGTTAACTTGGAAGCGTCTTGTGGCAAAGTTGATGCTAGTGGCATTCTGCCCCATCCTATCACTGTTACTCTGCATACAGATGACAGAGCCAACATTCTACATGAGGAATACCTGCTGCAGATCGTCAAAGCATTACTGTTGCGCGAGTTGGCATTCACAACAAACATGTGGGCAGATGACATGACAAAACGTGCCTATAACAGTTCAGTACCTAAAATACGGGGATCTAATCAGCAGGGTGCTCTTTACCTGCAGTTTTCTGCACAGCAAAAAAAAATTGGAGAAAACACAAAAAAAAAAGGACTTATTCAAGCAGCTGGTGACTGTGTAGGCACTGTTTTTGCGACCAAAACAAAGGAGTAACATCTTTGAGGCGTTAGGACAAAACGAGCATCACAATTACACTGCACATCTCCTTACTACAGTGTTGCAGAATACATTTCAAGATATGTACTCGGAAGAGGCACTTCCTAGCATGAAAAAACATTCTCGATCAGACCATACAGATAGTCTCATATTTGAGAAGATCAATCAACTTCTGCATGCCTCAAAACTTCGGATCCCGATGTAACTCTACGTTTATAATGATGCGATCACTGCATTCCCAGCTGTAACTAGTAACCTGCAAGCAGTTTCCTAAATATGACAAATTATAATTTTTTTCTCACACTTTGGAAGCGTATACTGCACTTGCTATTTGACCTGGACCATGGGTTGCCTATCTCAATCTTTCGGTAGGTTTTAGATGAACATTGTATATGTATGTATTAGGTGCTGTTATCGTGTAAATACTTCTGAAATTTGTAAGTAAAATTTAAGGCATAATAAATCTTTATGACGTTAAGGACAAAATTCACAAATTTTTTTTTATGACTAAATTTGCTTTAAAATATAATACCACAAAGTCTGGACCCTACTAATAGCAAAAAGGACCAAATTTAATCTATATAAAAATATACACAATTTACGCATAAGAAAACCTTTGAACTTAACTCACTGACACAGAAAATAACAAGATAAAAGTAAACTGAGATTCTCATCAAGCTGTTGAAGTTTTGTAACTATTTTGTAGTTGCAGTATATAATTGTNTTTGTACTTGCAGTATATAATTGTAATGGATTTCAAATTGTTTGTCAAGCATTCTTCTTTGCTTTCATTTTCTGACCATTCTCAGTCTTACAACAAAGGACAATCCACTTTTATTTTTTTATCAATACTGGTACTTAGATTCCAACTTGTTAAAAAAAAAAAAAGAACAGAAACTGGCCGCAGACATGAAAGTAATATCTGTACAGTGCTTCACAAGAATGTCATGATTTGAAAAAACTTACCAAATTTTCAGTTACCTTTCGTAATAGCTTTTATGTTAACTATTTAGTACAAATTTAAACCTAGGTTGAAATATGTACAAAAATTGCTTAAAGTTTTTTTTTTTACAAGAGTTTGCAGCACTTTTTACACTGAAATGGTCCATATTTGATCTTCACCTGTTGTATGGATGGATCTGAGTGGCAGCTTTGATGTTTGTCTTGATTGCACTCGGTGCCTTGCCCATCGCTCCCACTGTAATGTGGCATTACAAAAAAAAAAAAATGTCAACTTCAAAATGCAAGGGGGGAAAAAAACCATTAACCTTCAATATTTCCTTCCTTTTTACACACTTATTCTAGAATACCCAATATGTATATGGCACTATAAATCCATTCAGTTACACATGATGTGAACCTTGTGTTGACAGAGGTAGAAGAATACACTAATATAGTGCAACTATGTACAAAATTCAGAATACACTATGTGAGAGAGATTCTAGTTTTACTATGGCATCCCAAACAAGTTTTTAAATACATACAATGCATATAAAAAAACATACTTATGTGGTGAGGACACCAGGCGAGTAAAATAGTTAATTATGGCTCCCATGCATTCCATTGGACATAACCCTGTTTATAAGCCAGCAGATACTGTTAACTTTTTTTTTTTGCTCCACCCCAATGTTTTTGTATCTACATAATTTCTGAGTGCGCAGCAAGAAGACTATTTGTTTCTAGATCCTGCACTTCAATAACTTCTAAACTTTTCTTGGTTAGTTTTCTTTCATTACAATAGAGGTACTTAATTCATGCTCTAAATTCACCAATGAGCTAACCGATTTATTTGCAAGGTCTAATAATTGGGAACATTACTAACATAACTTTAATCATTTCATCTAATAAACTGACAACTTATCCAATTCTCAAAACTTTTATTTATCAAAGACACAGCGCACTCTGTTGGCGCAGTAAAAATATTTACTAAAAAAAAAACAATGAATTTCCAGACATTTAAGACAGCACAGTGTCAGGTTTTCAACAAAAAACTAGCTTCCATTCGACAAACGGGGGAAGGGGGGAAGTGCAGATGCCACCCTGTTATGAAATAAAAAATTGTCTTCAACATTATGAAGAGAATGGGGGGGAGGGAAGGTGACACAATTGTTTTCATCTATAGCTAGGATATAAGAAAAAAGTGGTGGGAGACAATGTGTGAACTTAGAAAAACAGCAGCCCAAGTTTTTGTCTCTCGTAAAATTTTTTGTAGCTTTGGCTTTCCCTGGAAGCTGTATTACATCATGTTCAGTTCTGACTCTATTTTTGCCTCTGTTCAACATTTACATTAGGAACACGTTGGAGGGGCAATCCCACATCCATCAGTTTTTTATTTGGCCCATCAAGAAATGATCTATAGAGGTTTCAGTGCAATTACTGTGCACACAAATATTTCAAACTGGGCCCTGTAGTTGACCCAGTGATATAACTCTGGTGTCCCCCACTGCTGGTGTCCCCCCCCAGCTTGATCACAGGTCCTGGTGGATGAAATAGTGAGCTGTGAACTCTTGAGTGGGGAATGTAACAAACATTACTGTGCTGTGAAGTGTTTCTCACAGTTCTCCCATTTCCTCCTCTTTCATTTCACTGCTGCTCCACCTCCTTTTCTCATTTCACCCATTCTTCTGGCTGACCAGAAACAACTGGTGCGTCCCTCACATTGGGCAGCCAGCTCTCCTCGGCTCTATCCTCCGCTAATCCAAAGGTAAGGAACACCATGCAAATACATTTAGGAGGTGTAAAGAACTAGACGGTATGGAATAGAAATAAGTGGAAGCATTCAAATACCTAGGAACCATAGTGGAAGCTGGAGGAAGAAGCAGTTACGAGGGACAGCAGGGAGGTATCTTCTGCAGATGTGTGAGGGATTGGTGTAGAATAAAGAGGTGCCATNGCAGTTACGAGGGACAGCAGGGAGGTATCTTCTGCAGATGTGTGAGGGATTGGTGTAGAATAAAGAGGTGCCATTGAAGTGCAAAAACGTGATGTACAGATCATACTACGTGCCAACTGTCACGTATGCAGCGGAAATGTGTACAATGGATAAGTGATGTACGAAAAATAAATACCATACGAGTGAGATTTACGAGGANCGTATGCAGCGGAAATGTGTACAATGGATAAGTGATGTACGAAAAATAAATACCATACGAGTGAGATTTACGAGGAGTATGCTGACTATACAAGACAGAGCACGATTAGAAACAAAGTTGNAATAAATACCATACGAGTGAGATTTACGAGGAGTATGCTGACTATACAAGACAGAGCACGATTAGAAACAAAGTTGCACAAGCATGAGCACAGGATTTGAATAAGAACATTTAAGGGGCCGCCCTAGTTTTCATATGGGTCTCACTGTANTTGCACAAGCATGAGCACAGGATTTGAATAAGAACATTTAAGGGGCCGCCCTAGTTTTCATATGGGTCTCACTGTAACCAGTTATATTCTATTTTAATTTTTAAAAAAACCATGGAATATTTCAATGTAAGGCTTTTTTTTTTTTCACAACAGAAATGAGTTGTATTTTATTGCCAAATTATAAATTTGGTTATTGAAACGCAAATGTGAGTGCCGAAGACAGCAAAAATCGCTGTAAGTACCCCATAGTTATTCTTCTGTAAAACTGTGTTTTAAACTACAGCAACATTGCTGTATGTTCTGTTGTTTTACAACACTATATTCACCTCTTCAAATTCTGAGGAAAAAGAATAATGCGAGAAGCTTGTTTATGCTATTTTCTATCCCCAGTGCAATGTTTCCTTTTGGTTGGACAAGACCTTCAAGCATTGTAATATTTACAAGGGAAGCCCCTTATCAAGGCTAGAATGAAGTGGTATGGACATGTACAGAGAATGAGAAGAGCCTGTCAAAACAAATTATGGAAATTAAACACGATGGAAGAAGGCCCCAGAGAAGACCAAGGATGTGGGCACAACAGACAATGACAGAAGTCGAGACGAGAAAATTAGAGCAAGATCAAGGATGAAGAATGGTGGGAAGAGAACAGGAAGTGGAGACATTTTGCTATGCTGACCCGGCCGCAAGTCAGTGGACAATTATTAAAATTTACTTCTGTACGTAAACTGTGTAACGACTATAAGAGGCATTTTCTAAACTTCACTTTATAAAAGCAAAAACTGGCAAGAAATCAAATTATCCAATACGATACATGATATAAGTATAAACAATGATTCAGTTGCATGCTCAAAACAGGATAGAGGGGTACGTACTCTGTCCAGGCTGATTGGGGTTCATTGTGCCTGGTTGCTGGGGTCCCCCGGCCCCAGGTCGGCCCACTGGAGCTACCATCATGCCCTGTGGCCCAGGCTGCACTGGCGGCTGGATCACCGTCTGTTGCAACACATAACATTTTGACCTGCAGTGCTCGCTTACCACATTGCTTACCGAATTACCTCGACAACTATCACTCAGGCAACCAGGCAGACTGGATCACATAGGTGCTTAGGTGGGTTGGGAGTAACGTCTCATCTACAGTGAGGTCATTAGAAATGGAGCAAGTTACCAAGATAAACAGAAACAGAGAAGGAATTGACCACTGCCTGTAGTCAAAAACCATCCCAGCATTCGCCTGGAGTGATTTAGAGAAACCAAAATCAGGATGGCTGAACTGAGAATCGAACTCAAGTCCTCCAATATGAGGGTCCAGTGTGTTCCAACTGTGCCACCTCGCTCAGAGCATGGGGGTTTAATACAGAGAGAACACACATGCATTCAACATAGCTCTTGCATTCAATTAACACTACATAGCTACAATTCTCTTGTGAAATCTGGATTTAATGAGGTATTTTTGTGGTGGCGTAATTTTAATTACAGTCAAAACTCAAAATTATGACCTTTCACAGTTTCCGGGAGATTTATTTGTACCTCTCGCAACTTCATTAGGACATCTACCTTTTACCACCCTTATGTTGAGTGTATACAAAGCCAGCAAAGGGCCAGGCAATCAATCAGTGATAATGAGTTAACACTTGAATAATAAATTTATTGATTTTCCTGCTCACCCAGCTGTCCAGTTGTCTTCAATACTATCCTGCAAGACCAACCGCAGTGCTAGCCCGTCTCTCTCAAGATGCCTCCTCCCAGTATAAGGCTAGGGAGTCCATATCGCCTTACTGGATGCCTAGAGCTTTGCTGTAAGAGGTCACCCCACAACTCCTGCATGAGTCGTGAACCTACTTACTTCTTGGCAGTCAGGCTACCCCACCCTTCAGACATCCTGGGCACAGGATTACATGTGGTTTATTATGAATAAACCATACCTCTGTCTTCTACTATTCTGTTCACCTGGGCACCACTGGGGCAGAGAGTAACCCTTACTACGAGACCTGCCTGAACGAGACTTGGTTACTAGTGGTAACACTCTTTCTCTCTGGGCTCTCCAGTGAGTGGGCACAGCGAGGCATCCCACCACTTCTAGGGGTACGTTCACTCCTCAAGTTGACTCAACTGAGCATCTGGCTACTAGCGATATTGGGCCGCTCCTCCAGGCAACACTGAATTGGGGAGCAGGGCTCGTCACCATCACGTGGAGGAATGCCCGCATTGGGGGAGTGGTCCGAACCTCTGGCACCGGCGCCAGAGAGAGTCCCCGACTCTCTGGGAGGCACGCCNCCATTGGGGAGTGGTCCGAACCTCTGGCACCGGCGCCAGAGAGAGTCTCCGACTCTCTGGGAGGCACGCCATTCCCTGTACACACAATTTAGGCCACTTTGTCCATCTACTAGAGCTACCTTGTGACATGCCCCACCACAGAGCAGGGAGAGTAAAGGCTAAGAAGATATCCACTGCTCATGCTTTACGATCTGTGGAACAGGAAGCCACCTCTCAGAAGCTGTATACTCACTTGTGTGAGAAAGCTGCTTGGCAATGGTCGGGTAGCAGCACTGCGACTTCCACTGGCAGAAACTGACAGCAGCACTAGCTCAGCAGAGACAACATACCTCGCAGGTTACTTCCACGTACCGAGACCAGTATCACCCTTACCACAGACCCCACCTAAGCGCCCAGTAGGCCTGCTCCAGCCACTGCAGTAAAGCATTATTTGATATTCCCTAGGAATCTGACCCTGCAAACGTTGCAACAACTTTAGACCCGAACAATGCTGCCTTCTTGGCATCCCCGTGGGCTGAAACGAGCATCAGAGTTACCGGGAAACACTCCCGCCACTAAACCACTCCCTAAACAGAGAACAACTTCCTGGATCTGTTGGCTGGGTGGTGGGGGGTGGAGGGAAGACTTGGCATCCTTACCAACCCAGATTGTGCATCCATGTGGCCTCACACAGGATGATCCCTGGGCTAGGCAACTCTTGGAGTGTAAATTGNATGGGGGGGGTGGAGGGAAGACTTGGCATCCTTACCAACCCAGATTGTGCATCCATGTGGCCTCACACAGGATGATCCCTGGGCTAGGCAACTCTGGAGTGTAAATTGAGTAATGGGCACAGGTTGGCAGGCGTGCATGGGTAAACAATGGTGACCTAGATGATTGTGTGTTTGTGAGTGGTGTCTTATTATTTTTATCTTTCCATCTTTGGAGTCGTACAGTAGTGGCGAAGAGAATCACAATGGTCAACAACCAAAACAAATGAAACTGCAAACTTAGTTTGCAGCCTATTTACTTCAAATTTTTTTACGGTTCTCCAAGAAAGAGTCTTTACTTTGATGAAATCATTATTAATGGTGTGATTCTGTTGAGATATGACTATGAAACTCTTTTGCCTTCTACAGAAATGAGAAAAATTAAAATTCATTCATGACATCTGTAGTTGTATTGCGAAAGGAGGCATGATGCACACTATCTATAGACCACTTCAGAAAGTTTTTGGTATCCATGTTCTGCACTGTTTATGTCACACTACAATCTAGAGGTGGACCAACGTGAAACTAGGTACACAGCTAATTCAGTTTTTTTTTGCTCTTCAGTGCATTTACAGTAATTTTAATAATACACCAGTCAAGTTACATGGTTAAAATGATAATGCAGAAGGTCCTTGTAAATACTAAAGATATTAAAATTATAGCACAGCTGTTTTTTGGTTTTGTGGAGGATGCAAAATACCACCTACCTTCAGTCCTTTACCCATGCCGACAGCTGCCACAAGTGTGTGGGTGTCGTTGATGGAGGACGTCTGGACAGCTCCGGACCTGGCACCTGCTTCCGTTTCCCACTCTTCCCGTGCCTTGCTCACTATTTCCCACACATTAGTTACTACCTTCACATACGCAGTGATTTGTTTCTGAAACACCACCACATGACATATGGCCTATAAAAGTTAATTCTGTACTTGCACAAATTCTCCCCGATATAATAATACCACCTAAGTTTATGATTTCCATCCCAATATTTCAATTAAATTTAATTATACTTGTCCACCGAATAAAGCTTAAATTTCCATACATTAATTTTGAAGCACTTAACTTTACTCTGTGCAGAGATTTTATTCTATTCTTTATTCCAAATTATTTGGTTAAACACTGGTAATCTTAAGCTCACAATATGGTTACAATTATTAGCAGATTTTCTCTTGTGGTTTCTTAAATCATGCAATTCTCCTGGCAAGGCCTAGCTAATTAGATTTTTATGAGTTTTTCAAGTGATTCAAAAATTTATTGTTTATATAGTTCCTTGACATGAAATGGCCCGGTTACATGTTTACCGAAATTCAATTACTTAATATTTTGGCCGGTAAATTTACTACTGCTATTAAAATTCGTGGTGTTTGCCTAATTTAACTNAAATTCAATTACTTAATATTTTGGCCGGTAAATTTACTACTGCTATTAAAATTTGTGGTGTTTGCCTAATTTAACTGGTTTTTGAGGAAATTTAACCATTTGTCATGGGGAGGAGAGGAGGAGGCATCTTCACTTGTCAGCATCATGAACTCCTTGCTACTGCTGAATGCAGATAAAAACTATAAATTATAATGTATTGCTTTATAAACATAAACTTTAAAAGTCCCAAGGTTCCAGCCATACAATTTCATTACTCCCCACAGAAACACTAAATTTGACTAAAACCATTCAAAATAACTATTGGATATGTGATATATGCAATTGGCTGTTATCTGACAGTAGGACCATTTTAGTTTGTGCTGTAATACAATGTCACAATTACTTGAAAATATAGTCACAAAAGTAAATAAAATAATTTCTTATAGTTAATTTTTCAAAGTTCTTGACTGAACCTTTTATTTCTCTAGTTTAATTGCTGTAAATAACAGATGTGTGAATATTTATAGAAGTATAAATAAATTTAAAGTAAGAAGAAAAAATCTAATTTAGTTATTTTATTTTTATTAAGATCTTAATTGCTCATGAATTCGGATATGCCCGTCTGGCATATTCTAACAATATTTTAATATGAAATGCCCATGTTTACAAGCATTGCTCACAGCAAGTTGGCTAAAAATACACATTGTGATTGGCTCAAATGTTATTACNAATGCCCATGTTTACAAGCATTGCTCACAGCAAGTTGGCTAAAAATACACATTGTGATTGGCTCAAATGTTATTACCCTTTACTTGTGAAGAGGCCATGGTGATATAGTAGTCAGATCACTCGCCTCCCATTGCCCAGCAGGGTTAAACATGGATTTGGTACGTGGAAATGTGATAAAAACTGCCACTGGCCCATGGGTTTTCTCAGAGTACTCTGGTTTCTCCCAACTTTTCTTTCCATCGCTGCTTCATTTCCACCTCCATGGGGGTAACCCCATGGACATTGAAGACTTCCATCTGTTAAGCATCGCCCAAATCTCTCACTATCACCAATATCCTCACTTGTGCAGCTTCGTAGGACAGGCTGGCGGCCTTGTGCTCCATTTGGTTCATCTTGGCCTCGACCTCGGGCTCGGGCTTCGTACGCAGGTAGTCGGGCACAAGGTCGTGCGAGAAGGTGTGAACACGGTGCTCTGTCAGTCGCATCAACTCGTCGTCACGGTCGGGGCTCAGCAGCAGGGGCAGTACTGTCAGGTTGCGCATCAGGGGGCACTTGTCATGGGACAGCATCTTCGATAACGTTGTCAACTGCAAATAAAGACATGAGATGGCATCATTTGTTTCAAGCTACTCCACAGTGGCAATTTAATGTCATCTCTAGTTTAAGCTGAACACCTACAGTTACTGTAATCACTACCATAAAACCATTTTTTTTAGATGAAAGTTATAGGAAACCTCAAAAATGACCTTGCAGTTAATGATCACAAATTTATGTACTTTTCTAATACAAATAGCATAATTATTTTACACTTAACTTAAATAAAAAATAGAAATAAAGTAATATTTTATCCTAAACAGAGAGTGAAAGTGTATGTGCACTGCACCAAGTCAACGATAGGAAACTATATCATATAAACAGGTTGAAAGGAACTTGGGCTTGAATTGTTGCATAATATGCATTGTCAGGTGTCGACTCAAAAATTTAAATAATCTTATTAACAGGCTGAAAAAAGAAAAGTTACTACTGAGTTAAGTGTTGTACACAGAGATTGTGTGTTTCTAACACATGTTTTTAGCATGTCTGGTAATACAGTAACTCTTGTTTTTACAAACCCTAGAATAGCAACCCTCAAAATAACAACCCTTTTTTGGGGAACCATGAAAAAAATTTCATTGAAAATGTTTTTTCCAATAATGACTCCTTCGAAATAACAACCCTTTTCNTCCAATAATGACTCCTTCGAAATAACAACCCTTTTCCTGAGAACCATGAAAGGCCTAGGAAGAGTAACCATTGATGAACATTGGTATGCATAGCTGCACTGGGTCACATAAAAACAAAACACTGAACCTTTAAATGCCGCCCAGAGAACATGGAGGAACTTTCAGAAGTTCGCGGAATTATTCCATGGCAACCCGGTCCACGACATTGGCCAGTGTTGGGACTCCTGGGTGCCCATGAACAATTTCCCGATGCCTTGTGGAGGCGAATCTGCGATCACAACACCCATTACATGTGCTGCCATTAACTCTGCAGAAGCAGTGCCGCCCCTNCTTGTGGAGGCGAATCTGCGATCACAACACCCATTACATGTGCTGCCATTAACTCTGCAGAAGCAGTGCCGCCCCTGGTAAACACAACAATCCCAACCACACTATCGAGCAGCACACTTCCCCCATGGCAGGCATTATGGCCTACAACAGCTGATCTGCTCTCGCGTTATGTGGAACGTTGATGGCTCAGTGGTACGTGGACGAGATCCTACACCACAACTGCTCCCATTTGTGGCCGGGATTCCTGGTGCGTTATTCCAGCACGATAACACCTGACCGCACATGGCAGGGGTTGCCCAGGACTGCCTCCGTCATGTCCAAACACTACCATGGCCGGCCCACTCCCCTGACATGTCACCAATTGAGCATACGTGGGACCAGTTGAAATTCCAGTGGCCATCATGCCAAAGTATCTGGGATTTGGAACACACCTCCAATAATTGAGGGCCAATCTGCCTCAGGACAACATTTGGCATCCGCTGGACTCCATGCCAGACCGTGTTGCAGCTTGTGTCGCAGTGCGAGAGGATGTGATGCATTATTGAAGACGACCAGATGGCATACTACAGATCTATATGCAACTGTCTTGCTACTCTGTTTTTGTGTTCACGTGTATTACTCATCTCTCTATAAAGTTTCAGTACAATCCAGTGCATCCTTCTGTGTGCACTTTTTTTATTGTCGACAAGTGTATAATGATACTTGCATGGCTAACTTTCATAAATTTCATAAATTCAAAACAAACTTTCATAATGGAAAGTTTGTTTTGAATTTATTGATGTATTGCTTTCTTTACAGAATTTATTTACTTTTCTGTAGGATCAAAGACAACATATGACTTGAATTTCCCGCAATATCTCATTTCACTGGCACTACACAAATTTTGCAAGCTCCAGTAAATTCATTGTTTNATGACTTGAATTTCCCGCAATATCTCATTTCACTGGCACTACACAAATTTTGCAAGCTCCAGTAAATTCATTGTTTTGAGTAATCATGTTAGTTTCATGCAAGGTGACACACAGCAGTACGCAGGTGTCATTGATCATCAGTGCTCGACAGCACTATTGGAACATCAGTTTGTATTTCCGAAATAACTCGCCAGTGAAATCTGCAAGTATTGGAATGTGACACACGTACTTTTGAAACAATGTGAAATGAGTAAAATAGTTATCTCATAAACACCTGCCAGTTGTCTGCTTACAGATAACTAATAGCACTTCCTTCACCTAACTTAAATTTTAAAAAGTAGTATAAATCTAATGTACAAATTGGGACACAATACCACCTCCTTCCGACCAACAGGTGATACGAACCAAAGCTGCTTCTATGCAAACAAATTTTGCGCGAGACCTCACATGCAAACTTCCATGAGAAAATAGCACTCAATTTCCACACGGAATGTGTTCCCACAGAAAATATGTAACAAAATTTGACCTTGCAGTAGTTGAAGGCTCTGGTGAATCAATTAATAGCCACAGTATTAATTTACCAGATACTGAAAATTTTGTTTTGTATTAAACTTGTGGTTAGTAATTAATGTGAAGGGAACACTAACGGAATTCAACTCAATTTCTTAAAATACATAATGTCCTTAACTGCAACTGTACCTCTTTGCACAACTTAAATGCAAGATTTACTCCTTCCTATCTACCTGGTTGATAGAGGCTGTTCACGGTAAAGTGAGCACTTTTGAAAGCCCTGCTTAAGATCTACTTGTATGCACATTACGTATTCTTCCACCATAATATTATGTACATCTGACATTGCCATAGGCCACATCACTTTATTCATGCATTGGTCACTTAAAACTGCAGAATTATTAGAAAAGGAAATATTTTACAAATTCACTCAATTTGTACACTTATATGCATTAACAAACCAGAAAGCAAAATAAATAATTTTAGTATTCACAACTATGTAACCAACATTTTTAATTCAACATTAACAAATTGAACTCCTATTTTCTTTCTGTTGCTGTGTGACTTGCATAAAAAAATATGACATGTTTTCTATCTCCTCATTATGTATGAGATCTGCCTTGCACAATAAATTATCATATGAAATTTAGCGCAACGTCTGTATCCTGCATGTATCTTGTATTGTGTAAAAAGCTGCTTGACATGTCCATAGCAAAACATTGATCTTTGTGCATACAGTACTACTAGCAGGGTTACTTACGTGACCTGACATGAGCGCAAAGTTATCCAGGAACGTAGGCCAATGTAAAGTCTCGTACTCATGCTCCAACTTCATCAGCATCGAGCCAATGGAATTCTTCAGGTCNTGCTCCAACTTCATCAGCATCGAGCCAATGGAATTCTTCAGGTCATTGACGCGCATTACGATTGCGTCGAGTGCAGACTCGAGCTGCTTCTCCTCTCGTTGCATGATGTTTTCTAACGACACTTCTGGTAGCTGGTGTTACTACTGTGGGTCAGAAATTAAAAAAGAATGTGAACATGATTGTGGGTCATACCATTCTTAAAAGAATGAGCCAAGATATGAGACAACAAAAGAGGAAAACAAGAAATAATTGAAAACTGGTTCCAGTTATCTAAATCACGTTGTTACATGTGGACACAACAAATTAAACACTGTATTCCAAAAATCACAGTTAGGTTTCATGTAACTACAGTAGAAACCCGTTACATTTTTTAAGGGGTCTTTGTAGCGTAAAAATTTTCCAATACAAATATCCAGTCAGTAGTTATTTAAATAACATATGCATGATGTTGCAAAAATACATGTCAAAACTTTTGGGAAACAATACTGATGTCTGGAGGAGGGAAGAACATCTTATGAACATAGCTCCTCCATTTTGTTTCTTTACTACAGTTCCCGTTACGTAACGTACATTGTATGGCTTGCGTGATGGATCTTGGTTGTGTGGAATGTCATCACATCTGTCATGTTGGTACACAACATTCCCTAACTGTAACCACGTCCAATTGATGCCCACGCAACCCAGGTGACCGGCGACACTATTAGCTTCCTGCTTGATGCTACTCCAAACAGTGCACTGCGTATTATGAAACTGTCAGTTTGATGCTCGACACGTCTGGTCTGGGGCCATCATAAACTCATTGGACATAAATTTAACGCTACACTCGCAATACAATGGAAAATCAGATCCAGTGCTGAGACACCAGGGTATCATTACCAGCACCTCATGTGTGAAAGTGCCAACAACCCGACCGTCCAGAGTTCAATAACCACTTATTCCTCAGCAGTTGGCAAATAATAAGAAAAATATTGATTCAAATTCTTTCTCTTAAACAGCTTAAAACTCCTCATCCATCCAAAACCAGAATAAGTTAAAGGCATAGAGGAAAATCTGGATACTTTGCCACAGGAATCCTTTCANTCCTCATCCATCCAAAACCAGAATAAGTTAAAGGCATAGAGGAAAATCTGGATACTTTGCCACAGGAATCCTTTCACACATCCAGTGAAGCAAGAAAAGTTTCTTAATTTCATTTTATACGGTAGAAAGTTCCTAATATACAACTTTCAGACATATTACTAAATACAATTTAATTTTTATACTTTACAATAAAATGCAATAAAACAGGCAACAATGCCTATAAACGCCCAAAAAAAATATGGAGTCCAAAATGCTCATATTAGCTTCGACCACAAGGGTTCCNTCCTCATCCATCCAAAACCAGAATAAGTTAAAGGCATAGAGGAAAATCTGGATACTTTGCCACAGGAATCCTTTCGCACATCCAGTGAAGCAAGAAAAGTTTCTTAATTTCATTTTATATGGTAGAAAGTTCCTAATATACAACTTTCAGACATATTACTAGATACAATTTCATTTTTATACTTTACAATAAAATGCAATAAAACCGGCAACAATGCCTATAAACGCCCAAAAAAAATATGGAGTCCAAAATGCTCATATTAGCTTCGACCACAAGGGTTCCNGGCAACAATGCCTATAAACGCCCAAAAAAAATATGGAGTCCAAAATGCTCATATTAGCTTCGACCACAAGGGTTCCTTAATACCATATTTATCTTAAATGCATAATGAGACATACGGGAACCAAATACCTCGAGGAAGCCCCAGCATGGCCATTATATACATCAGAAATTTACACCCCCTCTCACCCGGGGAAGAAATATCGCAACATTCGATTTTCATACTCAGTTGGCATAGGGTATAACAGCCATTCTAACCTCTTCATTTAAATTTATGCACGCGCTGGAACCAAAACCAGTCTTTTCTTTTTATCTTGTCTTCGTAACTGTACGTCTTGCAACCCCGCCGACGCTTGAGGACGGGGACGAATCACGAATCAGTGACGTCGTGAATCACGTGATCACCCTACCGGCAGTATGAATATTGATGTGCACGGAGACAGCCAGCTGCTGTCACTGCTGGATGGCAGGCCCATTTATCAGCGTTTGGTGGTCAGTTTTTTTTTGGCTAGGATGGAGAGGTTCACAAGCCAGCAGACGAAACCTCCAACTTCAATTTACGGTAAAGGAACACCATAATGTCCCCTTTTCAGGCTGCACGTAATTATTTCCACAGACGCCCAAGAGCCTTAGTAGGACACCATTTAGTTTTGTAGCAGCAGAGCTTCGAACTAGGAGTGGTTCAAAAAACTGGGTACACTTCACAGGGAAACATTGAATCTGANTTTTGTAGCAGCAGAGCTTCGAACTAGGAGTGGTTCAAAAAACTGGGTACACTTCACAGGGAAACATTGAATCTGATATTATTTGAAAAATAGGTCAGCTCCAATAGGAACCGAAATCCGAAACTTTTCCATTTTCTTGTAAAATGTAGCTTTGTTTCTGTAGAGTGAGTGTCAACTGTGTGTTGTAGTNAAATCCGAAACTTTTCCATTTTCTTGTAAAATGTAGCTTTGTTTCTGTAGAGTGAGTGTCAACTGTGTGTTGTAGTCTATGAGACTGTTATTTTGTGTGACGACCGGATGTAATATAGTTGTTTGTTTATACATAAAAAACATACAATATTGTCATTTTTATTCTACTTTTTAGACAAATCAGTCCGTAAACTATTGGACTGCTACGGAAACGGAAGGGTATGCTTCATGGAGCAGGTCAGTTGCACACCACGAGTGCTGTGATCCAACTGTAAATTATGTATTTGCAATGTGGATCAAAGATCCACGTCGGTCGCCGCAACACCACAATTAAACGTTTTTCAATTTACTTACCACAGCATCTACACAGTGTATCGGTTCATCTATCATTCCACCAAAGTCGTGCAGCTCTCCCAGATCAGCTGTTTATGTTTACCTTGTATTTTAATGTGCAATGTTGTTGTCCCTGTTGGTTATATTCGATAATTGACTAAGCTTAGATAAAAAAAATAAACACGTATTTCCAGTAAGCAGCATCATTATTAGATATTAATAACAGTCGTTAAGAAAACTATTTTATATTCGTTTATTCAGTAACCAAATACTGCAGTACCTCTCAAAACTTATTTTTTGGTAGGTGGTACTTTTATTGTAATCGTCTGCTTTCTTACTGGTTGTCATTTGTTTAAAATTGGTTTACAATGATACTTAGCAGGTTGTGTGCGTTGTTGGGATTTCATTAAACGTTAAAATAAATATTTATATTAGGCCACCTTTCATTACTGCTTACGAGCACTGAATTAACAGACGGTTCATCAGTGTTAGTCAGCAGTAGAGGAACAGCCAGCAGTAAACAGTATATATTTGGTTATTAGTAATTTCATAGTTTCGGAACTCTTGGCAGTGGTATTTATTAAAATTAAATAATGAATTTAAGAATTATATCATTTTTTCTTGAGTTCAAAAAGAATTTAGTATATAAAACAATTACNAAAATTAAATAATGAATTTAAGAATTATATCATTTTTTCTTGAGTTCAAAAAGAATTTAGTATATAAAACAATTACTTATAATTGTTTCACTGTAATAATAATAACAAACACTCGCAATTACGCTACCACTAGGTGGCAACCTCACTCACCTCTCCCCTTCCCTCGGCCAAATTCCTCTCTTCCACGCCCTTCCTGAACTTTCTAATCCCCCTCACTTATACTATTTCCTCACAGGCCTCACAAGCATAGACTGCCTACCCTGCTCCGTTCTCCTCCATACCCTCTGAAGCTTCTCATTGTGGTTTCCTTTCCCTCTAAACACCCCCTTACTTAGCTGACAGAGTAAACTTTACCACCCTCCCTCACAATTCGCCATCCTGTACNAAAATTAAATAATGAATTTAAGAATTATATCATTTTTTCTTGAGTTCAAAAAGAATTTAGTATATAAAACAATTATTTATAATTGTTTCACTGTAATAATAATAACAAACACTCGCAATTACGCTACCACTAGGTGGCAACCTCACTCACCTCTCCCCTTCCCTCGGCCAAATTCCTCTCTTCCACGCCCTTCCTGAACTTTCTAATCCCCCTCACTTATACTAATTCCTCCTGCAACACATTCCATTTCCTCACAGGCCTCACAAGCATAGACTGCCTACCCTGCTCCGTTCTCCTCCATACCCTCTGAAGCTTCTCATTGTTGTTTCATTTCCCTCTAAACACCCCCTTACTTAGCTGACAGAGTAAACTTTACCACCCTCCCTCACAATTCGCCATCCTGTACATCCTGACCAGCCTTTCAACTTTCCTCTTGTCCTTCAACGAGCTCCATCCTATTTCTTTCATCATTACTGATGGCTTGTAGTTCCCTTCATCCTCACCATCATGCCCCTGTCTTCTCCACATACCCTTCACCCATCTTTCTGCCCTTCTTCGCACCCTCTCTAGCTCTCGCACCTCCACCTCCACCTATGGGTCCCATAGTGCTGCCGCATATTCTAACATCGGCCATGACATTGTGCTATATGCCTTCACCACATCGCTGACTCCCTTCAGAACCCTTCCCAACATACCCAAAGCCCTTCTTCCCTTTGAAACCACCTTCTCTAGCTGTTCTTTCCATCTGAGGTCTCCCTGCAATACAATCCCTAGATACTTATATTCTGCTTCTTCTTCTATCTCTTGCTCCTCCCATCTGTACATATCCCTACTTATCACCTTCTTCCTTGTAAATCTCACTACCTTATTTTTCTTACATTTATCTTCATTTTATTCTCCATAGTCCACAACCATATCCTGTTAATGTCTGCCTGTAAGATTTCACCCCTTCCTGCCACTGCACAAAATATACAATAATCTGCAAACAATCGTATTTTTCCCTTAATCCCCAAACCCATGTCATGTGCCATTATGGTAAACAACAGAGGTCCCAACACGCTTCCCTGTGGCATCCCTGACATAACCTCTCCTTCCTCTGATATTGCCTCCCCCACTTTCACCCTCGGTCTTAGCCCCCTGAGGAAGTCCCCAATACANACATAACCTCTCCTTCCTCTGATATTGCCTCCCCCACTTTCACCCTCGGTCTTAGCCCCCTGAGGAAGTCCCCAATACATCCAGTACCCACTTATCCAGTATCAACTCATCAATTTCCTTCATCAAAGTTCCATGGGGCACCTTATCGAATGCCTTCCCAAAGTGAATGAAACAGGCATCCACCTGCTTCCCCTAACAGCCTACCCAGCTGGGTCTCACATGAGTATCCATTTCTGAAACCATGTTGTAACTCCTCGAACCAATTCCACTTGTTCATAACATTCACCTNGTCTCACATGAGTATCCATTTCTGAAACCATGTTGTAACTCCTCGAACCAATTCCACTTGTTCATAACATTCACCTCATACGGAAACTCCAGTCTCTCCATTACCTTTCCTGTACTCGATGAGAGACTCCCCAGTCTGAAGCTGCCAGGCCTGCCCCTATCATCCCCCTGCTTGTGTATTGACACCACCAACACATCCTTCCAATCCTATGGCAACTTAACTTCTCCAAATATTTTACTAACCCTCCCCCACCAAATTTAAGTGCTACATTTCCTATCCTGCCTGGTCCCACTGCCCTACTGCTCTTCATTTTCCTATCAACAAATAACTTTGTTTCGAGTTTATTTTTGTACTGGTTGTGTTTGGAAAGTCAGTAAGGAATATTTTTGTATTCAATGATCCTGCCATATGTNCGAGTTTATTTTTGTACTGGTTGTGTTTGGAAAGTCAGTAAGGAATATTTTTGTATTCAATGATCCTGCCATATGTATATTTTAAATATCACTGAGAAACTATGACAACTTTAATCGCCTGCCAAAATCGTGTTTCACTAACACTCTATAACGTGTTCAGCATCAGTAAACTCAGTGTTTTCAGTAATCAATAGAGCCTCGCGCAGGGTGCCGCCCAGTGGCATGTGTAAACGAGTGCCAGTGATCATTAGTTCTCGTTTATGGTATCGGAAAAATAGCTGCCGGTTCTGAAATTACTGGCCAGTGAAATCGGCGAGTAATGAAAGGTGATGTCCAATCAGAACAGAGCAGTCGGTGTTGGCGGGAAACTATTATTTGCAGTATTGTAAGTATTAAAAATATTAAAAAGTAGTGTGTGCATGTGTTTGCAGTTATGTTTGTTCAAAAACATAAGCGTCTCAGATAGAAAATGTAAGCTTTGAAATACAATCTGCTTAAATACGGTTGTGATATACGAAGTTATGTGAGAAAATAAATTAAACATGGCAGGTTGTCGCANAGAAAATGTAAGCTTTGAAATACAATCTGCTTAAATACGGTTGTGATATACGAAGTTATGTGAGAAAATAAATTAAACATGGCAGGTTGTCGCATGTTTCAATTGGCTGAATTAAAGAATCATATTCATCTTATTAATTAAACAAGAACGGAAGTTTGAAGGTTGACTTTGAGGGCGCGCAGCGCCCTCCACCACCTTAAGAGGAAGAGTGCTGGAACAAAGTTTGTGCACACCTTTGAACCTTCCTCTTTCGATCCCCCTCACAGACCATCCGACTTCCACCCACACTCCCCCTCCCCCAGACCAAGTCGGGGGCGTATGCTCGACGGGGAAAAGATGCAGTGACCGGAGGGATCCGTTTTCAAACATTTTCGCCTCTGGAAGCTGCCGTTTTCAGTCGATTTCGCCAGGAATTGAGCGAGGGCTGTCTCTTTTGACACTCCCTCGGTTCACATTTAATTACGCCCTTTTGAATAAATGTCGGTAACATAATGATGTACCATAATATGTACCATAACTAAGGTACGAAGTCACTTGGTCCATATATCGCGTACCATAATTATTGTACAGTGTACCATAATTTCGGTATTTTGTACGATAATTTCGAAGTTCGTACCATAATCAACTCTACACCGCCCAACTTTACCTTTAGGCCTGAAATGAACATGGCTGGGCCGTACAAGTATTAGATCTACACCACACATATCGGTATTTCATACGCTAATTAAAAGATTAATTTCGAAATGGACTCTACACCTACCAAGCTTATCGCAGGCCTTATTTATGACCTTGGTGTCATTTTGCACGCATGNTTTTCGCATCTGGAAGTGGCAGTTTACAGTCGATTTTACGAGGATTTGAGGGTGGGCTGTCTCTTTTGACACTCCCTCGGTTCACATTTAATTACGCCCTTATAATAAATGTCGGTAACATAATGATGTACCATTATATGTACCATAACTATAGTACGAAGTCACTCGGTCTATATTTCGCGTACCATATTTATGGTACAATCTACCATAATTTCAGTAGTTTGTACGATAATTTCGAAATTAGTACAATAATGGACTCTGCACCGCCCTACTTTACCTTAAGGCCTGAAATGAACTTGGGTGGCCAGTAAAAGTATTAGATCTACACCATTCATATCGGTATTTCATACAATAATTTCGAAATACGTACCAAAATGGACTCTGCACCTACCAAGCTATCGCAGGCCGTATTTATGACCTGGGTTTCATTTTTCACACATGTACATGCTTCACTGTTCTTGAGTAAGAACGCGGCTTATGCGGGCCACCTAGGAAAATATTCATAAAATTACACTCTGTAAAAAAAAAAGGGTGGGGTATCAAGTTGCACCAGTTTACCTGCCTAAACAAGGATTTTGAAACCACGGATTTCGCGGGCTGACCTGTGGTCATACTCATTAATCAATAACGGAAGTTTGAAGGGTGAATTTTGAGGGCACACAGTACCCCCTCCCATTAAGGGGAAAAGTGCTGGAGCAATGTTTGTTCACACCTTTGAACCTTCCTCTTTCGATCCCCCCCCCCAAACACTCCAGTCATCCGCCCCCACTGAGGAGGAGATGTGGGGACCGGAGGGGTTGTTTTCAAACTCTTTCGCCTCTGGAAGCTGCCGTTTTCAATCGATTATGCAAGGATTTGAGGGAGGGCTGTCTCTTCGGACACGCCCTCGGTCGACAGTTAGTTGGGCCCTTTTTAATAAATGTCGGCAATATAATGGTGTTCCATAATATGTACCATTACTATGGTACAAAGTTGCTTGGTCCATATTTTGTGTACCATAATTATGGTACAGTGACCTTAACTATGGTACAGTTTACCATAATTTTTGTATTTTGTACGATAATTTCGAAATTCGTATCATAATGGACTCTGCACGGCCCAACTTTACCTTTAGGCCTGAAATGAACATGGTTGGGCCATTCGAGTATTAGATCTACACCACAAATATCGGTATTTCATACGATAATTATGAAATTCATTCTGAAATGGACTCTGCACCTACCAAGCTTATCACAGGCCGTATATGACCCTGGTTTCAGATTGCACGCATGTACCCGCTTCAGCATTCTTGAGTAAGAATAGGGGTATGCAGCACACCTTACATGACATTCATAACATTACACTTTGTCAAAAAAAAAAGGGTGGGTTTCAAATAGCATTAGTTTACCTGCCTAACAAAGTATGGTGAACCCACGGATTCCGCGGGCTGACCTCTGGTCATACTCATTAATCAAGAACAGAAGTTTGAAGGGTGACTTTGGGGCGAGCAGTGCCCCCCCCCC